>JAVJIF010009879.1:0-101163 GCA_038442645.1 Agave tequilana
TATATTCTTCTGCTCCTGTCTTCTTTTTGAATCTAATTCTACATGCTTTGCATTTGGGAGGAGCAACAATAAATTCATAGCTCAGTTACCTCACCCCACACTGAACCATTGTTTGTAGCACTTAAATTTGTCTTGATCTGCGTGTTTTGCCAAAACTGCGCTTAAGAGGGGGCTCTGTATGGACTTTGGCTTAACCCTCAAGTCTGGTGCAGGCTGAAATCCATACTCATGCTATGAAAAGTTTTTTCAGAAAAAGAGTCTTGGGCAACCAAAGAGAGCCTTACCACAGGTCAGCAATAGAATCATCCCCACTAAAAGGATTTGTTTTAAGTGTTAAACAAATTTCTTGCTGCTTATTTCATGCTTTGCAGAAGTATCTGTGATGATTGAAACAAACAACTGTCCCCCATCATACATCCATTACCAGAGGTAGAGACAATGGAACCTTTTCACTAAACGTATCTGCAATGACTGAAACAATTCAATTCTCCTCGCTATACATCCATTGCCACGTGGAACCTTCCCCTTGAACCTGAATCCACTATCTATTCTATCCATGTAAGCATTTGCTCACAAAGGTTGGAGTTCTCTTTGCAGATTTCTTGTACCAACAGGAAATAAAGCTCATAAATTTCTCCAATGAAGGTCATAAAATCTTAGACCCATAGTTCCATGTGGTCTAATTAAAGTATGTCACTGGCCTATTTGGGTAAATCCAATTAGCCCACTCAATTTCTAACAACTATGATAGTTTAGTTAATTAATTTAATTAGGCAGATAAATAACTAGTCTTAGCTTTAACTTAGTAAATAGTTAATAGGTTAATCACAAATAACATTAAAAAATTAGGCTACTATCTAGATTAATATAGTTAATAGATTAGTTTCATGGTAACGGGCCTAAGGTCCTTCATGCCATGACAACATGTCAACAATGGAGAGATCCAACAGAGCTTTCAACAATGGAGAGATCCAACAGAGCTTGGATCGCGGCAATCTCGCCTAATCTATAATTTCCTACCATAACCTTGTTGGCCACTCTTGAAGAGCTGAGGCTTCCTTAGCCGTATAACTGGCTTCGGTCATGACAACTGCAACACTGACAGACTTCAGCTACATGGCTAGAGTTACTGCTGTAATGTTAAAATTTCAGATCGTTGCCGCTACATGTTTGAACAGAGGTTTGAGTCCTGCTCTGGTGGCTATGGGCATGGATGGAGTAAGTAGGCAACGTTGTGGTCAGAGGAAAAGACCTTCGTATCGAGAAGGTGCACCAAGGTCAACAGGTCAACAGAGCACAGTCTTCTGTTCTGACCTAAGAATGTTAAAATGAGGGAAGGTTGGGCCAACAAGAAAGATATGTGGTCTGGACTCTTCCAATGGACCTATTTGGCACCATCATGTTATCTTCTCTGGCCCAAAGACTGTGCTACTCGCGGACAATTTCGATGGGGACTGTTTTATATTTATCATCAGATCTGGCGCTACACACTTCTTCAGCCTCACCACAGCCATTCACATAGGTTGCCCAACACCATTAAACATTCGACGCATCACAAGCATAGCTAATAGACAGTGCTGGTGGACAATAGCGACACCACCAAGCTCAACTAAGTAGTGCAAGAATGCCTGCCTATAGCTAGGTTCATCACATTTCCCTTGCTCTCCACTTTGAGCATATTGGAGGTCTTATTGGTTTTGTTCTCTGAAACTTTGGCAAGCTCAAAATACAGTTCTATAAGGTCCAATGACTGCACCAACCAATTGAAAGTGAAGCTCCTCATCTCTCAACTATGGACGATAAATGGGAGCCGTCAGGTTTGAGGTTAGAAGAGTGAACTTGGTGGCTAGCACATTGATTTAAAAAAAAAGAAGACATCATGATCTACTGGCTTAGTGCAACCCAATTACTAAGGAACAGGTTTTGCATAGAAATCACTTGCTCTAGGCACAATTACTATTTTTCTAACCTGGAATTGGATCCAAAAGTATCTCTTTTATTGGGACAACAACTGAAAAGACAACCTTCCTATCTTTTCTTTCATTCAAAGAGAAATTTGAAGTGAGGGTTAATTCTAGTCCATCAGGTAAAATAAGAACTGCCCTTACATTCAAAGTCCCTTTCCACCATTAGCAAGTATATGTTTTAGTTGCTTTTATTTTTGGGAAAATTTCAGTTGCTTATCTAAAGGAATTTGGACACTTGCTTCAATAAAAATTCTCATCGATCTCATGCTGGAGCATTTTTTTGGTGCACATCTAGAGAAACAAGCCAATTCATCACACTTGTAACAGCTTATTCTAATATAAGTTGAAGCTGACAAGCACATTATAAAAAAGCATGACCAGCTGCAGACGCTACAAACTAAAACACAGGAAATGTTAGCTCATTGATCTAGGTAGGAATGTGGCAATTCCTTAACATGTTGATTTCTTTATCTAGGTTTGGTTTTTAGTTAATCAGGACAGTTCCTTGATCTATGGTTTCTTGATCTAAGATAGGGTTTCATCGATTAGGGTGGAAATGTCATCTTGGTCTAATAGGGTTTACATTTTTTTTTTTTTTTTTTTTTTAATCTAGACTAGGGCTTCTCTCAATTAGGGTTCATGGTTTAATTGTGTCATGTGATTTGATTTGCAATACGTTGAATATCAGTCACACACCCAGTTGGAGGAGCAACTAGATCCAACTGTTTTATATATGGATATCCATTCACTTACTCATCTTTCAACAACTATGCTTTCTAATGCAATTGGATGCTGGTTAAATACATCATGATTAAATGATCTGTTTGTGCTCAGCTCCTAGAAATTATGATAATAAATAAAATTCAAAAAATATAAAATTGAAAGTTGAGATGGTTAATGATGTGAAATCTGAGGGTTTGTGATGATCTATGTAGGAAGTTGGAAATGAAGAATTGAAAGATATTACAAACTTTAGACATTAAAGGAGGGGAAGAGTTGGTGGTTGTGGGGGGGGGGGGGGGGGGGGGGGGGAGTGTAGAGGATAGGATAGTTATATTAGATCTATTAATTCTATCAAAAGTGAAGACCGTAGGTGAATGTATGTTTATACCTAAAAAAATTAGATGGATCCAATTGAATTGGGGAAGCATGGTTACTGAAAAATTAGTAAATGAATATATCTATATCTGAAAATATTTGATCAAGTTGCTCCTATGGGGTATGCTGACCAAATTCAATGGGCTGCAAGTTAAATCAAAGAACATGGCTAAGAAATGAACCCTAACTAAGTGAAGCCCTAACTTAGATCAGAACCAAATAGGAACCTAGATAGACCAATAAACATATTAAGCAATTGTTCTGATTTGCTAAAAAACGCTAACCTAGACGAAGAAAGTAACAGATCAAGGAACTGTCATAATTCCTATCCTAGAGCAAGATGAGCTTTCTTGTGCATGTTGTGCTTGTGACTATGAATTTTTTATGTACTTGTCAGGTTTAACTCGATCTCTGAATGGGATGCGGCAAGTTGGCCCGTTTCTCTCTGGATGTGCACCTTTATGATGCTGCAACATGAGATAGATAAGAATCTTTTTGAGCTGTTCAAAGCACCCAATCAAGTAAACATAGGATCTCTCCTTCCTTGGATCTAAGAACAGAATCTTTTGTGTAAATTGCGGCTCTCATGGCGGCTTGTTTTAAGATGAGTTCCACTTCCGCATTTTGATTCTGAGCATCCTCCATCTCATTGTTGGCTAGGGTTTTGGTGAGGATGGGAGATGAAAGAGGAGCGAGAGGTTATCAGAGTTGGGTTGAGGGAAAGGTGAATGGAGAGACAGACATTCTTGAGCGATTTTTGAAAGGAAAGTCGGCTAGAGAAATTAGGGATTTTGAAATTAGGGCCGAGAAGAAGATAAAGCAGGCTGATTCGTGCAGCCAGGAGTTAGTGGTTTGCGTCTGATTTGGGTAGGATATGAATACGGTTTTGATGCACATCCACAAGGCGGAGCAATCAACTAGTGATCTGGGTCAGGTGAGGGTAGGTTTATTGGCAGATTTGCACTAGAATCTGCTTGTCAGAATAAATGATATTGGCAAATCACATGTTAGTTTAGTCACACTTTTAATAGGCAGTAGAAATTGCGCTTTAAATTAACCTCATTGATTTGTTTATTATATATATTAATAATTGTATCAGCATCTATATGTTTGTTAAAGTTTAACTAATATGTTGTTTACACCTATTTCAAGTGAACATAGATGGTTGGTATAGAAATTTGGAAATAACGATGTTCTCTCTTCCTCCGCTTCTATTTACCTCTCAAATTGAAGGAAGAATTGTGCATGGTTGTATTGATATAACTAACATTAAAGTAGACAATGACATAGGTAGTGCCGCAGCCTGACTTGGACCCGATTTGTACTGATTTGACTTCACCTTGTTTACTGCGCTAAACTTCACTCAGTAGAACGTGGAGGTAATTCAGATCAACAGCAGAAAAAGTTAGAGCATTCTAGAAGCTTCTTCCGGTGGATACAGGCTAATAAGAAATGTCAGATATTATAGCTAAGTCAATGTGTCTGTGTGTGTGTGCGCGCCTGCACATGTTGTGTCTCACATGCGCAATAGAGTGAGCATTCCATAATATCAATATAGTTTAGTGATCAGTAGTTATTTCTGCCTGTGCATAGTGGTGAGGCTCGAAAGTTAAATTTCCTGATTAACACTTGTATATTAGTTGTTGATCTTGTTAGAGAGATAGAGAGCATAAACATCAATGTAGTCTAGGCTTGTTAATTTTCTGTCTGTGCATAGTAGTCAGGCTAAAAAGTCAAGATTTCTGACTGTCCATGGTCGTCAGGATCAAAAGCTAAATTTTGTGACTCCACATAGTGGTGTCAATAGCCAAATTTCTGATTATCACGAATTAGTTGTTGACCTTATGCTCTATAACTGAGACTCTGGTCACTTAAGTGGAATTTTCTGACTAAAACTCATGTGTTAGTTGTTTTAACCTTGTGCTCTATAACTAGAGAAGTGTTGCCCAAATGGAGAAAGTACCATGGTTCTCCGGCTCTACAGCTGAAACTTCTGACTAATACTCATTGTAATAGTTCTAGAATTTGTTGCTCTACTGTATTGTTTCATTACAGAAAATGGGGTGTGGTGTGTGTGTGTGTGTGTGTGTGTGTGTGTGTGTGTTTTGTTTGTTTTTGGGGTGGGGGGGGGGGGGGGGGGGGGGGGTGTGGGGGGGGGGGTGTTGTTGTTTGTGGGTTCAACTCACTGTTTTTGTCTCAGAAGAGTCATGCTCTGTGTCTCTGGCAAAGGGTCGCCTAAATGGAGAAAAATATCATGGATATTTTCTATATGTTTTTTCTGACTCTCTTTTCCTCATATTTTACTCATAAATATCAAGTAGCCCCATGAGTTTACTAGCATAATAGCTATCTTATGACAGCAAATACTATCATTTTGTAAACAGTATATTCAGTCTCAGCATTGCAATGGACATTGATCATGACTAGAAAATGATTACTTTTTTGGTACTCCATGGCAGTAATGTGCCTATACTCATTTCTCTCTCTCTCATATTTTGCTAAAGTTACATTCCATATTCTGTTTTCTCTAATCCTTTATATATCATAAAACTTCTCTGAATCTTTCATCTCATCAACTAATATAGTATCATCAGCAAATAATGTACCGTGCCCACAGGACTTCATCTTGAACATGCCAAGTAATTTCATACTAAGACTTTTGCTGTTATTTGTTTACATCTTGATTTTCTCTCAGACAGATTATGGGCAGCAACTATAGGAACCCAGTGCTTTTTTGGTCGTCTCCCTGTTAGTCTTTGAAACTTACAGTACCATAATGCCATCTTAGGCTGCCATTTAGGACAAGTGTCTTTTTTATGTAAGTCAGTACATATGTACTTGTGTTGAGATTTTGCCTGCCATTAAAGTTTGAATTTTTATAGTACTGTGGAAGATATATTATCGGTGGCCTGTAGACGTGCGCAGAAGTTGTCAAACATTTTATATTACATTGATTGATTTAGCGGCTTTTTGCTCACTGTTAATATTAATGGGCTCTTAGATGTGTAATTTTTGCCTTTTCTAGTTTATCACTTGTATGAATGAAAATAGAGTGTAGTGAGCATTGATTATGTTCCAAGAATTGTGTCTCAGATCCCTGCATCAAGCTTGATAAATTCCTCGTACTATATCTCCCATAACCCAATTCCCAGACGTTATCACTGTGTCAGAACTCTCTAGCAGCTTATTTTGTTGCTATAAAAGAATTTTAAGGTAGTTTGATTAGCACACCCATATTGTGAGGTCACTAAAATGCTGTAGTTATCATGTTCTTGCTTTATATTCTTTGTTATGTTTCATTCTATGGAGAGTGCATCTTATGTTCTATACACTTCCATCTTATTCTACAGTCTAGACTACAACAAGCTACCACCTCCTCTTGTCCTCAAGAATTCACCAAATTACCCCATCCCAAATTAACTACAATATATGCTGCTTCCTTCTTTAGATGGCTATTCAGTTTAGCTTTAACTCTATATTTTAATGTGGAATGAAAGGACTTGACGCTATTTTGCATTTCAAAGCACCAAGTGGGAGCAATAAGTTGTAGAGTTTTGTCTCACAGAAGGTGTTCAAGTGATAATTTTATTTATAAAGTTTGAGGTAGCAAGTTGTTAAATTATGTAGGGAATAATTGTGTGAAATTGCAGTTGGGTTACTTTTCCGAATTTAATCTTTTATATTCTTATTCTCCAAATTTTGCAATCAGTTTTGTGCTTTCAGCCCATAACATAGAAACAAACTTGTTTTCTGCAGAATTCTTACACCTCTAGTTATCCGGGGGATCTGAATGTCACTGATGAATTGTTGGACCCTCAATCAGTCACTAGGCAACTCCAAGATCAGATTTATCTTGCAAAGGATTATCGCGCAGTGTCGCCAAAGAAAGCAGCAACCTTCAGTTTGTATGGGAACTTAGCGCCCAGATCCGCAAGTGTCAGGCTCTCCTCGCCAATGCTGCAACCCGAGGACACGCATTATCCATTGAAGAATCCAAAGCAACAATCCGAGGCATGGCTCTTTTGCTCTACCAAGCCCGGCAGCTCCACTATGACAGCGCAATCACAATTACAAAGATGAAAGCCCAGCTTCAGACTCTTGAGGAGAAGTCCAAAGCAGAAACTGAGAAAAGCTCAAAGTTTGGGCAAATAGCAGCCGAAGAACTTCCAAAGAGCCTATACTGCCTTGGTATCAGGCTGACCAGGAATGGTTCAAGAACTCACGGCATTTGACGAGAGCCATAAAGCAAAACGGGCTTCTGAGAAGCTTAGAAACAATAATCTCTATCACTACTGCATCTTCTCCGACAACATCCTCGCTGCATCAGTCGTAGTCAACTCCACTGTAACTAATTCAGACCACCCCGACCTTCTGGTTTTCCATTTGGTCACTGATGAGGTGAACTACACCCCAATGAGGGCCTGGTTCAATATGAACTACCGGGCGCCACCGTCGAGGCGAGGTCCAGAAGTTGAAGATTTTACTTGGCTTAATGCATCCTATGTTCCCATCTTAAAACAGCTCAAGGAATCCAGCACTCAGAGCTTCTACTTCTCCGGCAACGGGGACAGCAAGCGCCAATCAAGTTCCGGAACCCAAAGTACCTGTCGATGTTAAACCACCTGAGGTTCTACATGCGGAAGTGTTCCCTGCATTACACAAGGTGGTGTTTCTCGACGACGACGTTGTAGTTCAGAAAGATCTGTCGGAGCTGTTTTCAGTCGATCTCAAGGGTAACGTTATAGGGGCAGTGGAGACTTGCATGGAGACATTCCACAGGTTCCACAAGTACCTGAACTTCTCTCTCCTTTGATCAGAGCCCATTTCGACCCCGATGACTGCGGGTGGGCGTTTGGGATGAATGTGATGGATCTGATGGAGTGGAAGCGGAGGAACGTGACGGGAAATTATCATTACTGGCAGGAGAGGAATGCTGATCACACATTGTGGAAGCTTGGAACGCTGCCTCCAGGTTTGCTGGCGTTTTATGGGATGGTTGAGAGGCTGGACCCCAAGTGGCATGTGCTGGGGTTGGGTACAGGGAAGTGGAGCAATCTGAGATTCGAGAAGGCGCAGTGTTGCATTACAATGGCAACAGGAAGCCATGGCTCAAGATTGGAATGGACAAGTACAGGTTTTGTGGGATAGATACGTGGATTATTCACACCCAGTGTTGCAGCGGTGCTTTGTCCATTAGATTGGGTGAAGTTATCATTTATTGGTAGGAAATTTGATGTCATTAATTTTTTTTTTTTTTGGCTATCTTTTTACAGTAGTGAAGTTATTATTAGGATCATCACTCTAATGTTGACCAAAACTGAAATGGCCGGGCGTTGGCCAGTCTAAACTTTAACCGGAAATGTATTGACCCAGTCACAGGGAGCCCAGTTTCATTTGGGTCAGCCCATGGGCTTTCGAGCCGGCCCACAAAGTATAGAAAAACAAGTCCTGAGTTGAGTATTTTTGTTGCGGGCCTGTTTGGTTAAGGGTGGAAGTGAGGAAGTGAAGAAGTGAGGAAGTGGTAATAGTTCCTTTGGAACTTGGGAATTGATTAGTAAGTTTTTTGGTGTTTGGATGTTGTTGGGAAGTGTGGTTTGGAAAATGTTATGTCTTTTCCGGTGTTTGGATGGTAATGTGGAAGTGAAAGTGGAAAAGTTGACTAAAAAGTTGACCGCAAAATAATATTAAATTAAAATTAATTAAGAAAATAAAAATTAGACTGTAATTAGAATGCAAGTGAGATTTACACGAGCAAAAATTAACTGTTTTGTGTTACAACTTATTACAAATGAGATTTACATGACCACAAAATTAACTGTAGCACTCTGGAAGTGAGGAAAACGTTGTTTAAAAGAGAAAAGAGAGAAGAAAAGAACTTTTTCCATTTCCTTTTCCGGTGTTTGGATGAACAGCGAAAATCAGAAAAGACACTTCCCACTTCCTCACTTCCACCCAATTCCTTAAATCCAAACAGCCCCTGCAATGAAAAAAGTTTGTATCGTCTCAAGGCCAGAAAGTTCTATTGCAACTACATAATTTGTAGTGTAAACAAACACACAATTTTGTTGCTACTTTTTTATTTTCATTTGACGTGTAAGACATGTTATTTGCTGGTACTACTCACATGCATTTCAGTAAGCAACTTTATACAGTTTCAAATATTTGCTACATCACAATTTATGTTCTCTCTTTTAGCTTTGTTCAGTTCTCTTAATCCTTATCCTTTTCATTGCCATTCATGCTCTCTCTCTCAAGTCTGATCTTCAGACTTCCTATGTGCACAAGCGCAGGCTCGTATTGCAGTCTCATTTTGCAGACAATCCCAATATTATTGTTGCAAAGAAAATTTGAGATTAAAGCTTTGCAGAATCAGATGATAAATTATATTGATCAAATTATGTAATTAGCCCTTTGTATTGTTATCCTTATATTTGAAATGGTCAATTTTATGAAAAAAAAAAAAAAAACCCTCCAATATTCGATTGATCAGCTCCATTCTATTCTGGGCTAGACAAATGTAGCTGCTACATTAACTTAGCTTGTATTTTGAAATAGTTATCAATGCAACAAGTTAGTAACTACATCACATTAGCAATTTATATGTTATTCAATTAATATTTCTTATTTGAATTTTCTCGGGGGTGCTCACTGGCAGCTTTCCTGTTGTTCTACATCTCCACTTCAAGAGATAATAATTCTGTACATCAGAGAAATGCTCTACAGAAAGGGAAAGGATGAAGATAAAACATAGTTCTTCCTTCACGCTCTCATGTGAGCATACCTGCTTATATAACTACATGAGAGGATGATACAATGTTGGAAGAAAGAATTAACTACAATTAGATGCAGAATGCTCACAAACAGAGCACAGCAAAGGAACAAAACCTATTATCATCTAGGGGAGAAAATGGTGGCCAAGCCCTTATCGACATACATATCGATTGGAGGGCCGTATGTCATCAGATCACCCCCTCGTTGATGGCACTCATAGGTCCCGTCACCCCTTGCAAGTACTTCTCCATCAGAGTCGATGATGCCTCCCTTCGTGGGTTCCCAAGACGCTGCCCTGGCTCTAATCGGAATGCTTTTACCTGGAACAATCACAAACATGATCACACAATAAGTGTCAGGAAATGAAAATAACAGTTCATGTCCACAAAACGCACTCTCCTGGAAACACGTACACACTGATTCCTGAACATCATAGATTTCCTCCAAGGAAACTTCAGATATGTTCATGTCAGTGCAGCAACATTCAGATTGTCGTTCATTCAAAAAGGAAATATTTGAAGAAAACTTTGTTAATCACCCTTGAGATGTTTGACATCTACAGAAATACCAATAGCTAGAATAATTTGGTTAAGATTCAGAGAAGATCGATGCCCATGAATCACTGATCGTTGCAGGCCAACCAAGTGAGATCATCCTATTCAATAATCCTACATGCTTATTTGGTTAATACCTATAGATGTCCACCATGTTAACCATTAATGTACCTTCTGGACACTCTAATATATATGCTTCATCAAAGTAAAATGGATCCTCCCATAAATACTGTTCCAATTCTTTAAAACTCCTGATAATATTACCTATTTTGAAAAGTACTTAGGTCATGGATCCTCATGGCAAAGAAAGTTGGCCATCATTGTAGATACGAACTCAAGGATCCATGGAAGTGTTCCTCTTTTGAGAAGCGTTGAGTTAACCATTACTAAACAAGAGAACACTACTAGTAACCGGCTTTGCTTAAAGGAAAGCTGACACCCTTCAGATAGACAACATATGGTGATTTGACATGGCTTCCATCAGCCATCTTCAACATCAACGCTAGCATGCTTGATTTTGGACAGTCCCTTTTATAAGCACATCAAGGTAACCATCTGAGAACTGCAACAATTCAAAGAAACACCACGAATTTTTACGAGAATGAGTGATTGAAATAAATATGACAACAGCAGTAACAAAAAGATATTGAGAAATAGTGAACCAGAAAAACCACCTTCGCATCAGGTGCAGGCATTATGTCTTCACCAGCCCATGGCACATTATTAAGCCAAACTGAAACAAAGGGACCATCCAGAAACTCCATTCTAAACTATCAGGACAAACCGAAGGACCCTGGTAACCACCTTGTTGAACTTGAGCACCATTTTCTTTATCTTGTCTTGATATCTCCGTGACTGCCTTACGGTCACCATTCTGCTGTAATGGTTCACCAAATGCTTCATACCCAGGAGCAGGCACAAATTGAACACGTCCATGGTATCTTCGCAAGTTCATTATTCGTAAAAGGGACTGCAATAACAAAAATTAACAATGAGAACAATGTTTGAATGGGGAAATCCACAAGGATTTGTCATTGATTTGCATAATATGATGGCACATATTTCTATATGATATGAACCATAAGAACTAACTTTGAATAGGCTATCCATCAGAATGTGTCATTGACTCATATTATGGGGTGGGTTAATGTGTGTGTTGACATAGTCTATAGATTCATGTTATGCTATCTTATGGCAAGCATTGTGAATTATCAATTTAGACTGCCCACAACTTGTTAGCAAAAGTCCTCAAACTTTTACGTTGCATAAATCTCAAGCTTTCTTTCTGGACTTCTTCATAATACTTGTATGCTTCACACCCACTTGAGCATAGAGCAGGCCCTAACCTAAAAATATATATGGGTGCTGTGAAGCAGTTTAGGCATCGAAGCACCTAGCTGCTTTAGTGACAAAGGGCTGAGCTAATGAGGATGTAACTTTTCTAGCAACAAGTGGTGATATGGATTTCAGGAGGAAAACCAAGCTAGTTGGTACATTCGTTGCTCCCGAAACAATCAAATGGTTGAGAAGTAGATGCTTTAGTATGACAAACAAAAAATTTAGACAAATGCAGAAACAGTAAATAAGACCTATGTAACATTAAATTGAATAATCATACTTTGTGGATTATGGTTTTTCATTCAGCAGAAATAGGGGTGCCATCGGATCGGATACGGATCGGATATTACATCTACCATATCCATATCCGCACCCAACCTTCGGATATGGATACCGATACGGATATTGGCGGATGTGAAAAAATGATATCCGTATCCGCCAAAATCGGATATCAGATATAAATCGGATATTAGCGGATCGGATGCGAATACTAATCGGATATGTTTAAAAATGGATATGGTTAAAGATAAATTAAACATAAATACTTATATTACTTTTTATCTCATCTACTACAATATTAAATGTGATACATACTATGATATTATTGTGTATATATCATACATTCATCGTATTCATTGTCATTTGACTTCTATAACAATAGATACACGTCCTCCTGTGCTAATGTCGATTCGGATGACATGATTGATGTCGAAATACTCAAAATCCATGTGGTGCTCTTGCAATTGAATACTTTTCACTATTACTTTTTCACCAACTCAAAATATCAAAATTTAATACCTTATTTCATTGAAGAATAGTCTTCTCCATACCGATATCATTATGAAGCACGCAACATTCGGATATCGATCGATACGAATAAGATATTACTTTTACCATATCCGTATCCGCACCTACCTTTCGGATACGGATACGGATACGAATATTGACGGATGTGAAAAAATGATATCCGTATCCGGATTGGAGGCGGATTCGGATGCGGATATCTGCAGATAATCCGTATCCGGTGACACTCCTAAGCAGAATAAATGAGTTGAAATCCTATACAACGTAAGAAAAAAATATACGCACGTAAAAGTCTAACCGAGCACTTCCATCCACCTATATTTTTCAGACTCAATGTCAACATCTGCAATGAAACCTGCACAAGGTATTAAAGAAGTTCATTTAGCGATGCCCATTATCAAAAAGGAAAATCTAATTTTGCAGTGTTTGGACTGAAAATAACTAGCTTTAAAAAACAAAACACAAAGGAGCATACCCCATGTAAGCATCAAACACTAAAAAATTTGGTCACTCCTTGCATGACAGTAGTAACATCCAGTGACCGTTTATGACCTGTATGAAAGCAACGGCTGCTCAGAAAGATTCATTTTAAAGGCAGATCTGGCAACAAAACAAAGAGGGGAAAAATGACCTCTTATAACTGAAAATGTAGCATTCGAAATTGAATATGTTTCACCAACTGAATCTAAAAGTGATTTTGCCATGCCATTCCCGTACCTGCATTCATCACTCGACATCAAGAACAGAAATACTTAACCACATTAATTATACCTATTTAACAATTCACAATAAAACTCCCTTGCAAATATATTCATTAACTAACCTCAATTTAAAACTAAAAATAAACATATACAACTAAAGCAAGGGAGAAAACATACTCTCATCTTAAGAGACTTGCAAACAGCAAAAACAAATTTGTCAAAAGAACACAATAAGGGGGAGAGAATTCAGAATTTGTTCATTAAAGTTGAACTTTATTGTGAAACTAAAATAAAGAAATGAACACAATAATGGATGAAGAAAAACATAGTTGTCTTAATTCTTTAAGAAAGGAGTTCCGCTCCTTGCACTTTCTTAACAATGCAAAAAATATCTGATGTTGCTTCATTTTATGGATATTTCATGCAATTCCATTTTCTATGACCCCGACCCCAACACACACATGCGCACACAAAAACACTTATAAATGAGTTATTAGTAAAACTTTGGAATGAAAAATAGTTCGCTGGAAAAAACCTTGATGAGTAGTTTTACATCATTTCTGAAAACCGCAGGGATTCTTTAGGGAAAAGCAATAATGTGACTATTTTGTATAGTTAATTAGTTAAACTAAATAAACAAATCGACACAGAAAGGTTTGTTTGTGTGTGTGTGTGTGTGTGTGTGTGTTTTTTTTTTTTTTTTTGGGATGAGACTCGCTAAGAGCAACCACAAAATTCATTTAAGAAGTTTTTGCCCATAAAGCTCCTCCCATTTTCCATGTAGAGCCTTTCACTGTGAAAAGTTGTCAAACAGGAAAATCAACATACAGACAAGTCTAACATAAAACACTTTAAAATAAAAAGGGTTGAAAGGACTTCATGGCAAGTAGTTCTATACTTCACTTCTAAAACAGGAGGGTTCTTTCTTTTCTTTCTTTTTCTTTCCTTTTTTTTTTTTTTTTTTTTGGGGGGGGGGGGGGGGGGGGGGGGTGGGGGTGGGTGGGGGGGGGGGGGGGGGGGGGGTGTGTTGGAAACCGTAACACATGGAATTCTCTATTATAATCAACCCTAAGAAGCTAAAAGGCTGAAAAGATATAGTAAAAAAGGAGCATGACGGTGCCCAGCAAATGAGTGTAACCAGGTGAGAACTTTGAGGTGGATGGATGACAGTGATGTTAAAAGATAGAAAACGAATGCGCCCTCAAGAAGCTGGGGATAACTTATATTGAAGATAAAACAAGGGAGAACATTTAGGCTGTGCAATGGGACCAATCAGTGTGCAAGTAAACAGAAACCATCACTGTGCAAGTTAGGAGTAATATGAGTAATAGGATAGTTAATAGTTCATGGAGCAACTGGAGTCTGGGGCTGCATGAGACCTAAATGAAACTGTATTGAAGCAGTTCAAAAAGATGTGATAGATAATTCAATATTGATATGATCCAAAGAAAATGATGTAATACCAACCTGGGCTTCTCACCCAAAATTCGAGAGCAGAAAAACTCAAGAATTAAACCAGATAATTGAGAAAATAATCATTCAATAATTCCAATAGAATAGTCTAGGGGGCCTCATATAGGCTTTACAAAAGAGGACTACTAGGAAATAACTGATGTGATACTAAACGCCCACAAAAGAACACATACTACAGAAAATAAAGCTAAAACGAAAAACATCTACTACAAATAAATCTGAAAACAATCCAATCTAAAACCAAAAAACTGGAGTGCGTTGCTTTCTGAAGTATACTCGATCGAATCTGCCCCTGCGCGGCATTATGTCCTCATCAGAAAAAAGAATGGAGAAAAAGAACTAGTGAAGCTAGCCCCAAATACTTTGGGATAACATTTTGTTATCCTTATTGCTCTTGCGGTATGATTACGTCCAGCAAACAATGCCTTGTCTCTGGCTAGTTTCTTTCTTCCGTGCGTGATCTTGCATTGTCTCATTTCAAGTGGCATAGGTTCCGTGATCAACATAAAGAGGATTGTTTTCAGGGCCTCATCCCTAAATGAAAGTCAGGTTCTCATTTCCAGACACGTGTAGGGTGCATTTACTATCTTCTACATGATTTAACATTACCATTCCACATAACAGCACTTCCTCTACTCTAGGATGAAAGCACCCAAAGCTCCCTATATTCATCCATCAAAGGAAGATTGATCACAAAAATCAAGGGCGGAAGTAGTCATCTCAAAAGATACATGCTAAGACGCTTATATTCCCTAAGCATTTGAAGGAGACCTCACTATCGACATTAAAAATTTCAAAACAAATGGAACATTAATCTTTAGTAAGATGATCATATCGTTCAAGACTACTGGGAACTCTTTGAAACTTAATGCAATGTGTTGTTCTTTATTTCATCCTACCATTAACTCTTTGTGACCTTATGATCTATACGGTATTGTCAGAGATCTCTTAGGTAACTTAACAAAGTAGAGTTGTGCTGACAAAAATGATGCCTTGCAAACTGACTGATATACCTGAATGAAGAAAAGTGACCTAAATGACCAGATGGGAAGTAGTCCTTTCCAAGTGATCAAAGTACATCTAAATTAGACTGAACTTTCACCTTACGCGAAAAATTGATTGAAATTTCAGATTCACGAATTCAGCAACACAATGGCAAGATTCAAGTCCTGATAGAATTTCACATGAGCTGATAAGTCATTGGATTTTTTCCACTTCTGCCTATTTCCAACTTGAAAAACATTAAATCATTTACGCAATCAAAGCTAAACTACTATCATCTTTTGAAATATCTTTGCAGCAATTCCTTGAAAATAATAATGTGTCCATTAATGGTATGAAATAAATCAGTAATTATATATACTAAGATCACACGAAATTAGTGATGCTTAAACCAAGGCATATGTCAAGTTCTGGACATAATACCCTACTGAAAAGGTATGCTGTGGCTTTAGATTACATGTTAGGTGGATATAGTAATGCACCTGCTGGAATTATTCCAAGGGGCAGTTTGATTGCAGTATCCCAATCTCTCTCTGCAGCAATCCATTTACAATCTATTCAAAGGGAAAAGAGCTTAAATTAGAAATAGGAAAAGAGTTTAACCAAAGCAGTTAAATTAGTCGATATGAACTTGTCCTGTATGAAAGCTCTAGAGAGCACATAAATAAGTAGCAGGCTAAACCTACAAAATGATGGTTGAAACCTATACACATCTGTAATTATTTAAAGTTACTGGTTGAGTACCGGTAGTGTGTGAATAAATAACAACGATGGTTAAACACCTCTAAAAACAGAGCCTAAAAAACATATGTGGTAAAATCTGCTCCATCCATTGAAATAATAAATAGTTTCATCACCTTGTGCAGACAGTGATTGTATTAAAGGTCAACGGCTACATGTGTTAACATTAAGAAAAAGCAGTACCAGGTTTCTAGCCCACGTTACAAGTCAAGAACAATTTTCTAAAGAAGCTTCCTGCCTTCAATAATTCTAATAACCATTAACTTGTTAACCTTCAACTGTACACTTCATCTTATTTTCTGTTCTCTACTTATTAGATTCAAAGATATTGCTCTTTCTGACATGGTTAGAAAACCTTCATGTAAAAAAGAATAGCTTTTCCATGATCATTCAACTTTGAACTTGAAATTGATAAATAAACATTTCAACTATCATGGCAATCCAAGTTCAATATTTCCACATGGTTGAATAGAAATTCAAGCCACCACTGTAACTAAGCCCATGTCCTAAGTGTTCAAATGGCATATGAATCACTAACCTCGACCAGCACGCCATCTCCACTGACGCATACAATTCATCATATTTTAGAAGATCCAGTTTATAAGCATTTCTTGAGCATGAAGCTGGTATTTGGTTTCTGAAAGAAAAGGGATGCAATACTTATTAAGGGGCTATACGGGAATGCTGTGCACATTACTATTTTTCCATTAGGATTGTACATTTGCCAAAGCAAGCAAATGATATATCACGCAACATTCAACTATATTTTTACAAGCTCACTAACCTTGCAATGTATAGAGTACACCAGCAGCTTCAAGCAGAGGTTTGATTTCATTCTGGAAGATCTTTCGTGCACATTTTTTTCCGCCAAATGGGTAAGAATAATAAACAACCTCTTTGGACGGCCTGATTCATGGGAGATAAATTTCCAGCACAGTAAGGATTAAAACATGGAATATTGCGAGAATATTACACTTTATTTAAATTCACATTTCAATGACATGTGAGCAAATGTTTACTGCCAAGGCCATTTTTATGTTAGTTAGGCTTACAAATAAATCATTAAATGCAGTGATAAAATGAATGTGAAGAAGGGAAACAAAGAAGAAAGGAAGACAACAAAATGGGGAAGAATTATTTAATGGTAATAAAAAATTCTCAGCCGATCAAAATTTTAAAATACAAGATTACTGATTTGCCGGTAAATTCAAAATTATAAAGAAAAGAAAGAAATATAAAAAGTAAGAGCAAAAAAAGATAAGAATTTGGATACTATAATTCAGCGAAAGAACACAAAAAAAAAAAGAAAAGATAATGATGATAAAACATAAAAACAATGAACCCAATGAAAACACCAAAATTGCTCAGCAACAATTTAGTCCTGAAAGCTAATAAAATTCCAATCAAATTGGCAACTCTATCGAAGCCCATGAACAAATCATCACTAAAATCATCAAAACGCTTAGCTTCTCTATCGGAAATCCTAAGAATTTCAGAAAATTAACAAAATCAAATATCTTTAGCCACTCACAAACAGAAACCGTTAAAAAAAAAATTGAAGTGTCATAGCAGGTTAAAAAAATGTTCTCGCTCAGAAACGAAGCAAGAAAATAAATAACAGTACGAGAATAACTACTCCTCTCAAGCATAGTTCCCTGAAATTCTAAAAAATTCCATCTATAAAAAACAATCTACAAAAATCACAAAAAAAAGAGAGATTGCTTCCGGTGTCTAGTAAGAATCTGTTGGGTTGTCATCAAAATTTATAACCATTCCACTGTATGAAACGGAAATATTCAAAAAAAAAAAAGTGTTAAGAAATTGCAAATCCAAAATTTTCTGAGATACCAAAAAAAAAAAAAAAAAAAAAATCCCCAAAGAAATGCCAAATTTACTAAAATTAACTTTAAAAAAAAGGAAACCAAGAATCAAAAGAGAAACTTACCAAGCGAATTGAAGCAATCTGCCAACCTCTCGCTCCAAAAATTCATCATCTCATCGCTCTCCATCTCGAAAACGTAATCCTTCCTGCTCCTCTTCCCACCTCCTCCCCGAACTTCACAAGAAACCACCTTCGTATTCCCAACAAAAGCCCTAATCCTAATCCGACGCCCATCCTCAATCCCAAACCCGAGCACCTCCGATTCCAGCGACAGGCACCGCTCCCCGTCGTCCATCGCCCGCCACGTCAGCCTCCCGTCCGGCTCAAACTGGCCTCGCAGGCCAACCCGTTGACCCGGATCCTGCCCTTTAGGGTTCTGGTTTGGGTTTCGGATTTTCCCACCATTATGAGAGAGACCGAGAGCTCCGAGAAACGGGAGGAGAGCTAACGATGAGAGAGGGAAGGAGATGGAAGGAGGACATTAATAGAGAGAAGGGTGTGAGGGGTAAAATTGGAAATTTGCGATTCCCGTGCAAAAATTTGCGATTCCCGTGCCTTGCACGGCTCCGATACAAAAGATAGTAGAGTGGAGTACTAAAGAAACTATTAATGATGTGCGTTTTTTCTACCTATCTATCAATTTATGTTTAGAGGCATCTGTGCCTCAGCCGCCAGCTAAAAGAAACAACTATGTTCTGATCACAGTCCATTATGATCTATTGCGTCTTAAAAAAATTCAGTTATTCTCAGTCTACTTAGCATTATGATTATGGTTATACTTCTCACAAAAATACTGTAGCGATGATAACGTTGCGATCAAGATTTGTGACTGAAATTCAGTCACGTCATCATCAGCGGTTGAGATACATTTTCTTCTTTTATTTATTAGTAGTATACCGCCAATTAATGAGAAATCAACCGATCAGCCATCGCCGAGTGATGAAGAAAGAGAGGGAGGAGGGAGAGGTGAGAGAGAAAGAAGAAAGAGCCTCTCTCTCGCAGATGAAGATGAACAGAGAGATAAATTTTCTATAAGAATCACGGGAGAAAACCTCTCTTCTCGGCCGATTTTGATTATTAATGATATTATTTCATATTGAGATCTGGTGACCCACCCAACAAATTAATACACTAGTCTAATTAATCAATATTTTTATATTTTGAACCTGTATGGTGAAAATTATTATAGAAAATGTCTATAGTGTTAGATATTAAAATACTCAAAGAAATTTCATGATAACAAAATCATCTATCATGGATCTAGAATCTATATACATCCCAAGAATAAATACATAAATAAATACATACCTGAAGCCATATCAAGAGGATGATGAAGAACGATTGTTAATGATCTCAGTCCCTTTCCTTTGATTCTTGCAAACCCTAATCTGTAAACCCTTTCTTCTCTCTGTCTCCTTTTCTTTGCACAAATCTCACAAACTGTAAAGTGATGGATTCCTTAAAAGGGGGGGGGGGGGGTTATCTTCTTTTCAAGAGGAGAGAAGAGGGTCTACATTTGCAAATAACCCCATGAGATAAAACCACCCATCATGGCCATTTATATCTCATATGATTATAAACTTATATAAATGTAACCATTATATTTGGGCATACATTAAATATCAGTTAGCCATAATTATGGAATCCAATTAATTAACAAAAGGTAGTGGGCCACTTAATATGAGACTAACATTCTCCCACTTGGACCACTAGCCGATTATAGTACAACCTTAGAAAACAAATAAAAAGATAAACTCATTTTAAAAAAAAAACATTTTGACTCCATTGGATTCCATACTGAAAAACTTTGACACGTGATCACGAATTTAAAAAATAATAACTGATAAGCCCAAATAATGATATACTGTAATACTGCAATTAGCTTGGACCACCAATGTGAGTCATAGCGGTTATACAACATCTATGTCATACTCCCTTCTACGTACCACAACATTGATAACCCTCACTAATAGAGTCTATAACCAAAACGACCCCTGTAATTTGTCTTGTCAAGACTTTCCTGTTTAACAAACATCCATACATAATATGTGCACACATAGTTGGAAAACAGGAAATACAGAAACAAACTTTTATTGTGCAATAATTCAATCACATAAGCACCAAAACATACATTACAGATTACTCAAAAGACCCATTCTAATAACATGTTCTTTGAATGTCTTGGAGGCAATCCCTTGGTCAATCGATCAGCAACCATTAGAGTGGTACTTATATTCTCAATTGACACTCATTGTTTCTCAACTCTTTCTCTAACGACTAAGTACTTAAGTTCCATGTGTCTGGAACCACTAGAGTACTTACCATTCTTAGAGAAGAAAACGGCTGTTGTATTATATCACAAAATATCTTCAGCGGCCTGGCAATAGAATCAACTACACCAAGTGCTGAAATGAAATTGCGTAACCATAATGCATGATTCGTGGCCTCGAAACATGCTATGAACTCAGCCTCCATCGTGGATGAAGCAGTGATAGACTGCTTTACACTCTTCCACGAGATTTCCCCACCTGATAGCATGAATATAAAGCCTGAGGTAGACTTTCTGCTATCTGGGCAACCAGCAAAATCTGAGTCCGAATACGATCACTTCCAACTGATCAGATCTCCTATATGTGAGCATATGATCCTTCGTCCCTTGAAGATACCGCATCACTTTCTTTGCCAATTTCCAATGCTCTATCCCTGGATTACTCTGGTATCTTCCTAACATCCCAACAGCAAAACTGATATCTGGCCTGGTACAAGTATGTGCATACATCAAGCTCCCAACTGCTGACGCATACGGAAATTTCTGCATTTGTTCCTTTTCTAAGTCATTTCTAGGACACTGACTCCCACTTAATTTGTCACCCTTCATGATGGTGCACAACTGGCTGAACATAGTTCCATATGAAATCTTTCCAAGACTCGATTGATATAACCTTTCTGAGACAGTCCTAGCAATCCTCGAGATCTATCCTGAAGATCTCTATGCCAATGACATAAGCTGCCTCACCCATATCAACCATCTTAAAGTTCTTGGTAAGATAGTCTTTGGTTTCATACAGTAAACCAACATCACTACTGGCTAACAAAATATCATCCACATACAGAACCAAAAAGATAAACTGCTCCCACTGATCTTCAGATATATACACTGATCAACAGTGTTTTCTGTAAATCCGAATGAGGTAATGGTATCATTAAACGTTATATACCATTGCCTGGAAGCTTGTTTCAGTCCGTATATGAATTTCTTTAATTTGCAAGCCAAGTGTTCTTTTCTTTCTTTGCGAAACCCTTCAGGTTGCTCCATGTATATTTCCTCATCCAAATTTCCATTCAGAAAAGCTGTTTTAACATCCATTTGATGTAACTCTAAGTCATAATGAGCTACAAGGGCCATGATGATTCTAAAAGAGTCCTTCTTTGATACTGGAGAGAAGGTTTCTTTATAATCAATGCCTTCTTTCTGAGTGAAGCCTTTAGCCACAAGTCTGGCTTTATATCGTTCGATATTGCCTTTGGAATCGCGCTTGGTCTTAAAGACCCATTTACACCCGACTTTCTTACAGTTACTAGGCAATTCGACGAGATCCCAGACTTTGTTTTGGTCCATAGATTTCAACTCATCATTCATAGCATCAATCCATTTGCTAGAATCGTTACTTTCAATGGCTTGTGAAAATGAAACCGGATCTTTATTAATCCCAATATCAAAATCAGATTCCTGTAGATACACCACATAATCATCTGAAATGGCAGATCTTCTTTCCCTTTGAGATCTCCTCAAAGCTGCCGGTTGTGGTGGTTCTACAACATTTTCAATGGCGATATCCTCATGAAGTGGTGAACCATTATCATTATGTTGTTCTGGTGACTCAGCTTGATGATCAAGCTGAGGGACAACAATTTCTCTTGAAGAAAAGGGTATTGGGATATTTACCTTTATCACTTCAAGATCTACCTTTCTAGGTTCATCACTCCCACTAATTTCACCATTCTTAAGGAATCTGGCATTACCAGTTTCAACAATTCTGGTACTATGGTTAGGACAATAGAATTTGTACCCTTTAGACTTATCTGGATAACCAATGAAATACCCAGATATGGTCCTGGAGTCTAATTTCCTTTCTTGTGGATTATATATTCTAGCCTCTGCTGGACAACCCCAAACATGTAAATGTCTTAACTAGGTTTCCTACCAGTCCACAACTCGAAAGGAGTTGTTGAGACTGCCTTACTAGGAACCCTGTTCAAGATATACATAGCAGTCTTTAAGGCTTCATTCCACAATGAATTAGGTACATTAGAGAAGCTCATCATGCTCCTAACCATATCCATAAGTGTCCGGTTTCGCCTTTCAGCAACTCCATTCTGCTGAGGCGTACCTGGCATTGTGTATTGAGCACAAATGCCATGCTTTTCTAGAAATTTGGCAAATGGGCCAGGATTCTGTCCTGACTCATCGTATCTTCCATAATACTCACCACCTCGGTCTGATCTCATGATTTTAACTTTTCTATCTAATTGTCTCTCGACTTCTGTAATGAACACCTCAAGGATGTCAACAGCCTGAGACTTTTCATGAATTAGATATACATAACCATAACGAGACAGATCGTCTATAAAGGTGATAAAGTATCTCTCTCCTGTAAAACATGGAATAGAGAGCGGTCCGCAAATATCTGTATGAATAATCTCAAGAAGCTCTTTGCTTCTTGTGGCACCTTTCTTGATGTGTTTGGTTTGCTTTCCTTTTATGCAATCCACACACACACCAAAATCAGTGAAGTCTAGGTTATCCAAAATCCCATTCTTTACTAATCTTTCAATTCTATCCCTGGAGATATGCCCCAGTCGTCTATGCCACAAGATAGAAGATTTTTCATCAATTAAGCCACGTTTAGAACCAACATTTGAATGCAGGGTTAAAAGAGATTGTGCAAACTCATAATTCAAGGAAATTTTATACAAACCATCACATAAAATTCCATGTCCAACTGAAATTGAATTAAACATCAAATTGAGTTTTTCACAACTAAATAAAACTGAATATCCAACAACATCTAATTTGGATAAAGACATTAAATTCCTAGAAATCGAAGGTACATAAAAAGTGTTTACAAGATCCATCTGATGACCCGTCTCTAAGAGTAGTTGTAACGGTCCCAGATTTTAATAATCCCAAATGATACCATCTCAATATTTAACCAACAGATCAACGATTAAATCTCCAATATTCTTAAAAATTTTAGCAGCATCTCCTTTGTAAATATTGATATATTCCCAATATACATTCCACGTCACAATAATTTCGGCCAACACTAGCCTACTTATCAAAAATCCAAATATATAAGTTAAGCCCAACAATCGTCCATGCAGTCATAATGAGCTTTTGGCTCACAATGGCCAGATAATTCTCCAAAATGATTTCGGCTTGACATCGCCTACTTAAGAGACAAAAGAAAACATATGCCCGAGAGTACTCCTCTCGTCATCCACAATATAAACAGATTTAACTATAACTCTATCACACCATCATATGCACAATCTAACTTACTTCATACATATCCATCTCTCAGAATTTTCACAAGGTGTCAGTATACATCATGTAGGATTTCAACAGGAACTAAATTACAATTCAATACAATCATTAATAATAAACTTCTCAACAAACGCCTAAATCTCAAGCTGGTCTTCTGCCATACCGCGACCTGAAATATAAAACTGGGAGGGAGTGAGCTCGACAGCTCAGTGAGAGAGAATCAAAGTAAATCCAGGAAGGAAACTAATTATAGGGAGCATGTTTTGCTTCAACAGTTCTAGCATGTATAGATGAAAAATTAAAACGAGTAGAGAGCAATATTTTATAGTGAATAATTTCTACAAAGACCCTTATAATTTATTTGACGGTCTGACAATCGATTCTCTCAAATTTTCTTTAGCTTTCTGCTGCAGGTTACTTGGTCTAATAATTTAGTGAGATACTCTCACAGTTATTATAACTTAAGCATGGTTCTGTTTTAAGTACTATTAACACATATCATCACATAACTCATATCTCATACATTAGGTACAACCAAATCAAAATCAAAGTTTCATGGGGAGTAAGTATATGTTTCGGTAATACAATATCACAACATCACCCCATATCATCCAAGTATAATTTATCCATATGGATAATGCAATCACACATAATCATACTACACTTTACGATATTCACATATCATACTTAGAGATGTGCACAACACACATGATACACATGCAAATACAACCACAGTGAAGTGTGAGAATACCCCGTCTTCTCCCTCCTACCGGCTCCCGCACGGCCCCTTCCTCCTATATATATATTCGTATGCATATACAACAATAACACCGTCTTCCCCCTCCTACCGGTTCTCGCACGGCCCCTTCCTCCAATATATATATATATAACAATCACACCGTCTTCCCCCTCCTACCGGCTCCCGCACGGCCCCTTCCTCCAATGCAAAAGATGTAGCAAACATATTCACACACACATTCAAAAGCACAAATAATGATTTCGTCACAATACGAACACCACCCCTTTTATTGCAGTTTACCTTTTAGCTTGACACTAACGTCCATTAACATCCATATATGACACACCATATGTGTATATACATATATATAAGTTACCAGTAAATACTGTAGTGAAATATATAAGTTACCAGTAAATACTGAAGTGATCTATTCATCTCAATTTAATGAGTCAGCTTCTCATTTACTTTGTTAAGTACTAGCCTTTTGAGTTGTGCTACTAGCACATCAACATTCAATTGGGTAGCATACAACCATGGTCGTAAATTTTACAATGCATACACGTCATAGAGATCAATTCATCAACAAAACAAATACTAAAATTGTTACTTGAGGGCAAGGATACTTGTCCCAGAGGTATACAACTTTCTAGTTATGTTCATGTGACATCCCCAACAATTTCATATATATATATATTCAACGTACATCATGGTTGTAAACAATCATCACTTAGATGTGGATGCACAGTGTATCAATAACCATATGACGATAAGCAATATCAACAAGTTACCTATTACGAGAAACTCTTATAATAATCTACACCCATGTATCCGTAAAATATGTTGGATTTCTATTCACATCAACGCACCCGAGCTTCATTCATGTGTCTAACATCACTAGTTTCTTAACGCTCATATGTCTAGTATGGTTCCGTCAGAACCCCTAATACCATAATTACTCGGTCCGCTAGTCAATTAATGACTACCAATATTATTAGACAGTTCATTACCAACCTTGATTCCTGACTTCGTACTTAACAGTTTTCAACTCTGATGGTTTTCATAATTGCCACTTATGTAACTATTGGTTTTCAATCTCACAATATAAAGCGAAGTATCATCTATGGACACCAACATCAATGATTTAATTTGCTCAAGCCTAAATTCACATCTTTATGAGATAATATGAAAAGATACAGTTTTCTAGTTCACAACCATGTGGTATCCACTCTATAATTCTTCGTGGTCTATTGTTGCATCAGTTTATAGTTAACCATCAATATTAGATCTTTCTTCCTATTGAGAAGGTAATTAGCTATTGTTCATAGCCAGGGTAATCAACGAAGTGTTGTTTGAATAAACGCTTGGAAGGACTCCTGCAGCCTTATTACCTATATAATGAGTTTATGAAACAAGATCTTCGATGGTCTACGTGCACTGGGCCATTTAAAATAAAGATACTGAGACACCCTATATAAACAATACATTGTTCTAACCGTATTCGGAATTTGTCTCCATGCAGCTCAAAGTCTAGGCCATCAATGCCTAGTGTGACGAGAGTACCATGCCATTTCTTATAGACAAGTAATATGAAAATTTGTTTACAATCTCTTCCTTTATACCCTTCTATCACGGTACTCCCAACTTGTGAATGTTGTCAAATAAAATTTCAGCCTAATCCTATCCCGCAATCATAGAGTCGGGAATCACAGTCCTATTAGCTCGGACTGTGAGTGGTAAACCTGCAACACTGGATAGTGTTATAATGAATAACAATATGTGTTATTAAAACTTATTTCTTATTATTAAAAATTATAGCACTTGCCATCGGCCATAATCCTTAGCTATCCTGAACCTCTTGAACCTCGCTTCTAACTCATATATGGAAGGAGAGATGGGTCGAGTAATTCTTCCAGTTGCCTACCTTTTCCTTTGCCATTATGATTTGTGTTAGCCCTACCAAATGATTTGGATCTATAATTCACCTCATTAGGATGTGCTCGACATAACCAAATGTATCAATACTTCTAAACATGACAGCTTTTTTTTTTCCAAGTGTCTGAGCGAATGCAATAGTAATTATTTAATGATGCAGATTAAAATGTTAGTGCTTTGAGCATAGCGCTGAAGATGCGCCAATGAACCAAAAGAGAATCTAACAACGAATTGGTACACGCTAAGCCTATCGAAGGTATACTTCAACCTAACACAGCTAATGTATGAAGGATATCAAAATAGTTAGGATCTCCCTTCAACAGTTCTTCAATCCCTATGTGCTAACTTACTATACCGAACAGAGATCTATATACAAATGCATACCTGTAAAGTAAAGCCACAAAGAGTAAACTATACTGTGCCCAAGCCAAACATATTATAGCCCTAAAGGTCCATTACATGAATCTTAACTATAATCACCGACTACATATTATGTTTATCAATACTATCAAGAGATGGAATTGAGCGAGTCTTTTCCGCCATAATCATCCAGTAAGTATGCATATAGCTATAAGACTCCAAAAGTATAGAACTATCTAAAGCTTGGCAAAGAACTACATGAAGAAAGAATGAAAGGATCAAGTAAACGAAAGGATTGAATGGCTTGTCCTAAGTAGATTCGACTTGTTAAAGGACAACGGCTGAATGAGTTCTTCAACTCATACAGAAAATAAACAAACTATTACTATAATTATACCCCGAATATATATATATTGATAGAAAGCAATACATAGATAATTCACACCTGAATATTCTACAGTGCTAGAGAAGCTCTCCCCTAAAACCTACAATCTTGGCAACACAATTACAGTCTTGCTTTCACGTATAAATAAAACGATTTGCTCAAGCAACTAACAATACTGGGAGCTCAGAGAATAAAATTTTTGAGTCAAAGTTGAATAACCTTCAAGAAAATGGCATCCAATGTCCTCAAAATAATGACAGCCAATAGTTGAGATCATAAATAATTCATGCAATTTGGGGGGAGTATCAATTGAGGCAAAAACTTGAAATGAATTCCCACTCATAATAGGCTTCAATGGTTTGGATATTAAAGTTTCAAAGCAATAATCAATTGTATTCATGGGGAAGAACTGAAATCAACAATTTCATTGAATCCCTAAATTTGTTCAGAAAACAAACAGAGGAGGAATTTGAAATAAAATTCGACCAAGCAATTCTCCCTCACCTTCGAGGTCGATCATCGACCGCATGCGCTGATGCGCTGCCCGTCGTCGCCTGCCGCGTCGCCACCTTGCCGCCTCGCCGCCGCGCCGCCCAGAACTACAGCGGCAGCAGGCTGCTGCCGCTGCTGCCGCAGCAGCAGGCCGCTGCGGCCCACCCCGCAGCACCGCCGCGCCTCGCCGCCTCGCCTGCGCTCCTCGCGCGGCCCAGCCCTGCCTAGAGGGAGAGAGGGAGAGGAGAGAGAGAGAGAGAGGTCGGCTGCGTGAGGGAGAGAGGGATTTGGGGAAAAATAAGATCATTTCTCTCTTTTCCTATTATAACAATTATCTAAATATTTTATACTTGTTATATGCCACTTGTCCTCACCTCCAATTACTCCACCTACTCCCCTCCACTTACTCTCTCTAATTAATAAAAAAAAATCTAGTATTAGGAAAAGAGTTAAAATGTCTTTGCATGTATTTATCTACAATATGGGTATGTATATAATTCCACATACTAGTACATATACGCACCTACCCACATATACTTCCATACATGTTTCTAATTACATATTCATATCACATGCACTAGGTACATAAATGTCTATGTATGATAAATCCCATTTAGTCATGCATCCCTATGTACACACATATTTACAGTTATCAGAATTTCATCCACTTAAAATTATCCATACAAATTTTAAAATAAAATAACATTATAAAGGAACTAACTCAATCATCACCCCTAGTGATTCTATATAATCTCAATAATCCATGAATATAGTGTTAAATCAGGGTTTAAAATTTGGGGTGTTACAGTAGTCGATAAGTTCCAACATACTCGACCTCCACTTTGAGACGGTTCCCCATAAAGACAAATCTTTCACTTTCCTTCGGTTTCCTGGTTGTAAGGAATCCATGCATTGTATTAGTTATGTGAGTTGTGGCTCCAGAGTCAATCCACCAAGTATTAAAAGGAACTTCAGCAAGATTTGATTCATAACATACAAAAGAAAGATTCATACCTTTCTTTTCGAACCAAGCCTTTCTCTTGTTGCAATCCTTCTTCACATGTCCTTTTCTGCCACAAAAGTAGCATTTGACAGTGAAAGTCTTTCCATGACCCTGGCTACTTTCCCCAGGTTCATTCCCTTTCTTTGGTGGAAACCTCTTACCTCTTCCATACTTTCCCTTCTTGTGTATAGCTTCTTGAGTTACTGCTAACACCGAGTGATGTCCTTTTTGCCTCAGTCTCACTTCCTCTTGAATACACATATTAGTCAGCTCATTCAAATTCCACTTATCCTTATGAGTATTATAGTGAATCTTGAATGGTCCGAATTGAGGAGGAAGTGAGTTGAGGATGAACTGTACCAAGAAGGATTCATCTACTTTCATTCCCAGTGTTCCTAACTTTGCAGCTTTATCAGTCATATTGAGGATATGTTGTTGGACTCCTCTACTACCATCATATTTCATGGTAGTTAAATCAGTCATAAGTGTGCCAGCTAATGACTTATCAGCAGATTTAAACCGGTCTTTTACAGCAGTTAAAAGTTCTGAAGCGTTAGCAGTCTGAGGGAGTGAAGTTTTGATGTTGTTGGCAATGGTCATTTTAATGAACATAAGACTGAGTCTGTTCGACCTTTCCCAGGGTTTAGCATGACTGACCTGATCTGCTGTACTTTCAGCAGTGATTTCCTCAGGTTTCTCAACTAAAAGAGCCATGTCAAGATCCAGTACACCCAGTGTGAATTGGACATGCTCAAACCATTCAGAAAAGTTTGTACCATTCAGGGCTGGGATGCTAGATGCATGAGAGTGAAGGGAAGTGGGAACGTTCACTGAAACAAAATAGGACAATGCTCACATTAAGGCCTCGAATCAATACAAAAACATTAAATTTTATTAAGATGAATTATTGATATCACTTTGATTTCTCCTTGGGCGAAACCAAAGCATATCCAGCATTCACTCTATAGGTGAGACCTTTTATCACCTATGTAGGTCTAATATAATTTATGCCACTTAGACAGTAAGTCATGTTACCTTTGGTATCCAATTCTACACCACTAAGTTGCATAAATTACACTACCCTACCCGGTTCGTAATTATTTGAAAGAGACTTTCCTTTGGGCAAGTCCCAATCTCCTTACTAGAACCGCCATCGAGAATATTATTGACTTTAATGTCACCCTTATTGACAAAACTTTTATGTAGTTTTATATTCATAAGGCTTACTAATGTAGGTCACTTTGGCAACTACTAAATCAATAAACCGTATGAATATAAAACTAACCAATAACATTCTCTAACCTTTTATTTGAGTTATTCTATAATACTCCAATGTTATCACTTGACCAATATCAATCATTATTAACACCATAACATTAAATGTGTAACATACATTTATGATTGAATTTAAACAAACATTAGTCGACTGGTCAAGGTAAGCCAAGTCGACTAGGGCCAAGTCAAGTCGACTATAAAGGAATTTATAGTCGACTAGGGTCAAGTCAAGTCGACTATAAATTAAAGGTTAGTCGACTAAGGCAAAGCTAGTCGACTCCTGCAGGAAGGTTAGTCGACTGACAGAGAAATAGAGAACCACACAACTCTCAGGTCAACCTGTTAGTCGACTTGGGAAAGGGGTTAGTCGACTATACTAGTTATTAGTCAACTAATCAAAATGTCAAGTCGACTAAACAGTAAAAATACAGAAAGTCATAATGTTCTGGAAGGAGACCTAGTCGACTAGTGGTTCGGGCAAGTCGACTAACAGTCGACGAAACAGAACACTAATAACTGTTTATCGACTGAAGCCTTATCAATGGGAAAAATTAGGGTTTGTAATTAAACCAATAATTAATTCAGGTCCAAGTGATTACACAATTAGAGGAATATTAATAGAATTATTGAAGGAAATTACTAAATCCTCTATTAAAAATTTTCTACAATTGAATGATCAAAAGTTTACAAAACCTAATTTTTCCATCTTGAAACAATTAATCATGGCAAAACCTAAATTGTCCATAATCTTAATTCTGAGATGCATAGATTCTAAACAAAGCTCTGATACCAAATGTTAGATATTAAAATACTCAAAGAAATTTCATGATAACAAAATCATCTATCATGGATCTAGAATCTATATACATCCCAAGAATAAATACATAAATAAATACATACCTGAAGCCATATCAAGAGGATGATGAAGAACGATTGTTAATGATCTCAGTCCCTTTCCTTTGATTCTTGCAAACCCTAATCTGTAAACCCTTTCTTCTCTCTGTCTCCTTTTCTTTGCACAAACCCCACAAACTGTAAAGTGATGGATTCCTTAAAAAGGGGGGTTATCTTCTTTTCAAGAGGAGAGAAGAGGGTCTACATTTGCAAATAACCCATGAGATAAAACCACCCATCATGGCCCTTTATATCTCATATGATTATAAACTTATATAAATGTAACCATTATATTTGGGCATACATTAAATATCAGTTAGCCATAATTATGGAATCCAATTAATTAACAAAAGGTTAGTGGGCCACTTAATATGAGACTAACATATAGATATTGAATTCTGCTACACGTGCCCTGATTTCTATGAAAATATTCTATTAGCTTTGATGCTCCATGAAGATGTTATTTTATCAAAATAAAAAACAATTTATAGAAGAGGGAAAAAAATATAAACTTTAAGACTCTAGTATCCATGATGATGAATATTCAAGTTATCTAATTATCTTCCTCATCATCAACATCTAAAAAAAAAAATTCTATGTGAACATATTTTTAAAATAAAATCAGAAGCAAAGACTCATAGCGTTTCATTAATAATAACTTAAAAAAATGGTACAAATATGTATGTGAACTTAAAAGAATGATACAAATATGTAACACATGCACAATTTAATCTTTCAAAAAAGAAAAAAAAGGTCATTAGAACGCCATCATAGCCCCCACACATCGCAACATTTACATGTCCGATCCAATCATTTAATCACTGAATCTCCCACCACTAAATATGACATTTCTCCATCACTACAGTCACGCTCTGACCCTTTGAGCCGAAATTATAAGATCTGAACTCCCACTACCACCACCGTAATGAATCGGCAAAATCCAATCTCTCACTACCGCCATCATGTCCAACTCTGTTTTTTTTTACGCATCCATGATCGAATCTCTCACGACCGACCGTCATCGCGGTGCCACCCCCTAACAACCGGCTCAGCGAGATCCGAATATTGTTTGTAGCTATTTTCTAATACATTGGATCCATCGGGTACATAAACGAAACGATGGCTTCTTAAATCAAAGGAATCATTACTGAATTCTTCAAGCAAAATTGCTTCCGATTGTGTATTGGTAATTATTGGCACGTGGGAATGAGAATGATTGCGATAGTTTTGTCAACGCGCCAACAAAATTATGTGGAGGAGAGCTCTTGTCTTTGTGTCAGCGCAAAGAGATGAATGAACAAGAAATCTCGTGGAAATTGATGTTACTAATTATAAGTTCACTCTCTATTAATTAATTATTAGACCACGTGAAAGTTTTTTTTTCAAGGGGCATTTATTAGATCGGTAGCGTGAGAGAAACTTGGAATCAGCTTTTTCTTAACTTCCATTATTTTTCTTGAAGGATGTCAGTTTAGATCTTTGGAAATTTGAGAATTTGTGAAATCGAACATGCGAGAATTTCTCATCTTTAATCAAAAAAAAAAAAAAAAGAAAGAAAAAGAAAGAAAAAGAAAACAAAACGGAAAGAAGAGTGAGCAACGAATTCGGTGACTCATATATTGTGGTAAACAATAAGTTTACCAAATAAGTTTACCTTACATATTACATTTTTCTTCGCAAATTTTAAAACTCCTCAAGATTTCTCTTTTTATCTTTTAAAGAAAATAAAAGACTCGCCGACTCAAATTGATAACAAATAATAATAATATAAATAAACAAAAGTAAAGATAGGTTTTTTTTGTCGACTTATGAGCATGGAGTTACTCAATCCCACATCAACCAAATTAAACTAAACAATGAATGGGATGTAAATAAATAATCGTAAGCAACATCACTATTTAATTTTACCCTTGCTCTAAAAAAACTGATCTCCCTACAACTGTAAGTTTCAACTCAGACTTCAAGTTGAATTGATTTTAATTTTAATACTGCAATAAGCCAGACATAATCTCAAAAAGAAAGCCATCGTCTCCTTTAAAATTAGTTCTTCAAATTAAGAATCTAACATGGCTCATGGAAAACTCTCCTCGTGCTTTCTATAAAGATCTCAGCTGGACTTTGAGAAGCTTTAATTAGAGGCTTTAATAATAAAAATAAAATAATAATTTAAGCTTTGAAATGGCAGTTGGCAAATCCTGTTCTTCTAGATTAAGGAGTGGCAGTAAAGTTTCCTTTTTGATAATTTATAAAAGTAATAATTAGTAGAGTTGTGGAGTGTTATTAAATGTTAAATTAACTAAAAGATGTAGTTTAAAATGATTGGAATGAGATGATCAAAGTATTACTCTTCTAACTAATTCGTCTTTTCAGCATCCACAATTTGAACATTTATTAAAAAAAAATCCTCAAGAATTTAAGCACTTCAACAAAAAAACTCAAAGCATTATTTTTCTCTATTTCATGATCTACAGCATGAAAAGACGCTACCAACACATTTTAAAATGCATAAGAAAAACTCATGCACAAAATTTATTATTTTCATTGTTTAATTTAGGCCTTCAAAAGATTCCAATTAATTTTTCCTCTTTTGTTAAGTAGAACTAAAACTTCTAAAGAGTACAACAGATTCTAAATGCGACAGTAAAAGATGCTAATTTTTTTTCTTAACACATGTCTCTACCCTATCGCTAAAGAGCGAACATAACGAAGAGTTAATTCAAGAGGTGACACATACTTCAGAAGTCCGTCAACAGATTGGATAAAGAGGATTTCTACAGCTGAAATTCTAAAGTCTATAGAATTTTCGGAACGGAGTTTCTGAAAAGCCAGTACGAAGGAACAATGTCAGTGTAGCGAAAGAGTCCTCTGTTATTTTTTTTTTCTCTTTTTCTCTTTCAATTTTTTTTTGCGCGATCTATATGTGAGAGACACGCTTGGCACCTTATTTAAAAAAAAAAAAAAAAAACTGTCTCTATCTCTTTCAGCTAAAAAAAAGAAACACAACTCGGATATATGGTGGAGCTTATCTGCTTATCTCGTTGATATAGGGGGTGTTTGGTTGCAAGGAAGTGGGCGGAAGTAAGGAAATGAGGAAGTATAATTGTTTATTTCCCTATCTATCCAAACACCGAAAAAGAAAAATGAGAAAACCTCTTTTCCTTTTCTCTTATCTCTTTTACACAATCATTTCTCACTTCCGAAGTGCTACAGTTAATTTTGTGGTCATATAAATCTCATTTGTAATAAGTTGTAACACAAAACAGTTAATTTTTTGATCATGTAAATCTCACTTGCATTCTAATTATAGTCTATTTTTTATTTTTCTTAATTAATTTTTATTTTAATATTATTTTGCAGTCAACTTTATGGTCAACTTTTCAACTTCCACTTTCACATTACCATCCAAACACCGGAAAAAACATAACATTTTCCAAATCACACTTCCTAACAAATCCAAACACCGGAAAACTTACTGACTAATTCTCAAGTTCCAAAAGGAACTATTACCAATTCCTTACTTCCTCACTTCCTCACTTCCACCCTTAACCAAACAGGATAAACGGGCAAAAGTCTAAAAAGAGAAGAGAAGAAATTATGGAATGCAGCGCCACGTGTCATGTGCCCTGTGCACTGGCAAATGATAAGATTATTTGATTAAAAAAACCCAAATGGTGGTCCAAGTCAAGAAACACAATTACTATCAGCAAAAAAAAAAATGGAGGTTCAAAAGTCCAAGATATTCGGATGATAGTAGCTCACGGACTTTATTTGGTTGACTCAACTGCGCTGAGTGAGGACCATTCACATTCGATGGCACACCATACAAGTTGCCTTCCAATGAATTAGAACTGAAAACAAGGAAGAAAGAATGTGATGGTCAAAACACAAGGAAAGAAAAAAAGAAAGAAAGTAGCATTATCAAGAGGCTGTATGTTCGCTTACTGGGCGTGTTTGGATGTAAGGAATCCGAGTGAAGTGAGGAAGTGGGGAAGTATAATTGCTCATTTCCCTATCTATCCAAACACCGGAAAAGGAAAATAAGAAAACCTCCTTTTCCCTTTTTCATCTCTCTTTTACACAACCATTTTCTCACTTCCAAAGTGCTACAGTTAATTTTGTGGTCATGTAAATCTCATTTATAATAAGTTATAGCATAAAACAGTTAATTTTTTGGTTATGTAAATCTCACTTGCATTCTAATTACAATCTATTTTTTATTTTTCTTAATTAATTTTTATTTTAATATTATTTTGCGGTCAACTTTGTGTCAACTTTTCCATTTTCATTTTTCATTACCATCCAAACACCGGAAACAACAAAACATTTTCAAACCACACTTCCCAACAACCATCCAAACACCAAAAAACTTACTACTCATTTCCCTTTTTCCTAAAGGAAATAAATCTTACTTCCTACTTCCTCACTTCACACCAATTCCTTAAATCCAAACAGACCCAATGAAACAGAGAAGGAAATAAGCCCCACATGAAACCTCAGTTTTAATATTACATCATTGTGTCAGAAATTGGAGCTCAAAAAACACCCAAAAACTGAACATGGAGCCAACCAATTTTCCTTGTTTACCATCAACAAACGGGGGGGGGGGGCGTTTGTTTCGCGTAAAATTCCGTAATTCGTAAATGACTTACTACCTAGTTACAACTACGACGTTTGTTTGGACCGTAATTCGTAAAAGACTTACGTAACTCAACTAACACTCACTTGCAACTCAGTTACCACTCACTTACAGCCCAGTTACAGTTAATTTTGTGGTCATACAAATTTGTAATATTTTTTTATATTAATATTAACATTTTTTAATATTTAACTTTTTAATATTTATTTGCAGTATTAAAACTTTTAAAATCACCAAATAGTTAATTTTGCGGTCAATTTTTTCACTTACGACTTATACATTACAACAACCAAACACCGTAAAGTACAATACACTTTCCCACTTTACAATTTTATATTACCAACCAAATACCGTAAAAATTACATACATGTAACTCATTTATAATTGTAAAAGACTTTACCAATTACAACTACGAATTACGGCCAGTTACGACAAGGCATCACACCTGCAAATGTGGAGACTAATCCGACACACAATGGGAGAGGCACTGCAATAGAATACAATACTCATCAGAACTTTTTACACTTCTTTTGCTCCTAAAAGCAGCCATCAAGAAATTTTATAAAAAAAAAAACTGAGCTGCAACGTCCATAAAAATAAAATAATCATCATTATGCATTTTGAAACTGGTTAATAAACTAATAAAACTACAAGTGCAGAAAAATCAAACCGAGATTGAACCAGCACGCTACTAGAAGTCTACCCAAATCAATCCAATGTCAATTCTGGGACAAAATTTCAATCCCATGCTTTGTTTACAGTTATTAATAACCACAAACTTGTAGCAAAAACGTCATTTTCTTGAAAATGACATAAATCAATATTTTCTTGGAGAAAAAAGGTCATTTCTCAGCAAGACAAAAAAAACCTACAAAGTCTGGTATCTAAAGGACGGAAAAATAAATTTGGATAACAAATGCACAATCTCCATCATCCACACATACATAATTTTATGGGGGCGGCAGATGACTAACTTAGATGATAATCCATACGCATTAAGTTCAGAGCACGATGATGTCTAAGTCTAAAAAAACAAATAAATAAACTGGCAATACTATATTATTTAAAATAACTAAACATTAAGTGTTTTGAATACTTTTTACCCATCCATCAAGCGGCGCAAAATAAACGACTGAAAGTAGTGAGTTTGTTAGATTTATATCTTTAAACATATAAATTCTCGATCTGATTATTTGATCATGTTCTAAACATTTAAGAAAAATCTTACAAACTAATTTTTGTTAGGTTTCAAATGTTCTACACCGTTAAACTAACCAACTCATTATTTAAGCTGTCCATTTTTCTCTTACTTGATGCATAGGCAAAAACTATTTAAAATACTTATTTTTTTATTTATGGATACTTGAAATAATATAAATCTGTTAGATTTTTGAATTAAAATAAAAGGAAAAAAAAACTTTCATTTCAAATTGTATTTTACCAAGTCAACTTTGACAAATCTCAAGATCTAAATCAGTTGAGAAAATATCTCAACTGCTTGAATTTTCTATTAGAATTTTTACAACAACTGGGGTTCTAAAACTATTAATAGAATCTTAGTTCAGCTCTCAACTCACAATTCTCATTTTCTCTTATTTCTCTTTGAAATTACTTTTGAGGCCTACTCTTCGTGAGATCTCAACGGCTTGGATTTTTTTTTGGAGTTGTTACAACAACTGGGGTTTTAGAGTTATAAATAGAAGCTTAGTTCAGTTCTCAACTCACAATTCTCATTTTCTCTTCTTTCTCTTTGAAATTACTTACTCTTCGTGAGAAGGGCTTCAGCTTAAATTAAATTTTCTTCTCCTTTCTTTATTTTTGACAACCATTCTGACTCTGAGCAGAGGTCTGTTGCTAGCGTCCGAGCCCAGGTGCTAGTGATTCCGGAGGAGTCTTTACCGCTAGTTGACGGGGCCAATTCGACTTCCGGACGAGAGTATAGGTCATTTGTCTTCTAGGGCAATGCGTCGCACGACTACATCTCCCAGGCCAGCGATCTTCCTCTTTATTTATTTATTGCATGTTTAATAATTGATACACATTTAATTTGATTTGTGCTAAGTTTTAATTATTGCATGTTTTAATTTTAAAGGGAAATATCCAACAATCTAGAAAACAAATCAAGCTGGTTGGATAACTTTAGATGTAGAACTGATTTTTTTTCTCTTATTCTTTCAGTGAATTATACTCTATGCTATATTTTTCCTGGCGCATTATGGAAATTCGTTTTGCTATACCTTTTTAATCGTTTTGATTTATTCATCCTGCTTTTTAGCCATTTGTTGGTGATTTTTTTCTTTTCAGTACAATTAGTTAATTGGTTTATGAATACTCTCAAACTTGAAAATTTTCTAAACAAAATTAAGTAGTTGTAACTTATATTTGTTTAGTTTTTAGTTCTTTGAATCTTGCCTATGATCATTCGTCCTACTATCTTATAAATAAAAATAATATCAAGAAAAGTTTAGTTGTAATTTGTGTCATATGCATTTTTTTCTTATACATAATCAATCATTGCATTTAGTTCATTCGATGATGCACTAATAATATCTTTATGCTTAGGCTGTCATCTTTTATGTCATATTATTTGATGATATTCGTCTTATATGATAGCTATGGTAAATGATATTTACTCTGTTATGCATGCAACATACGCTTTCCTTTTTATTCTGCTTTAGAACGAGCAATTATAGCTGCATAATAGATTCAGTTTGAATATTAGTGTGCAACTTAATGGCAACTTTCAATGTCTTTTAATGTTTTTCGAAAAGATGTATTCACAATGATTTAGACTTATGGAAAGTTATTTAATAGTGTTCAATAATTATCAAATATTTCTTGAGTATGATGAAAAGCTAAGTGTCAAGGAGTGATTGTTTGTGTGCCTGCATATGTGTGATTCATTATGCTATTCTTCTATTGGTGCATGATATCTCTTCATAGACATATGACAAAGCTATAGTCATATCAAAATATTTAAAATGACTCTTAATGAGAAATTGCATCCAGAAGGTGAAAAATGAATGCAAATTAATTAATTATTGTTTCTTGTAAAACACTTATTTTATGCAATAGAATTGTTATTTAAATTCGTACGAGCATATTTTTATATTCCTACGAGTAGTTAATTATTTAACTAATTCTTACAAAGAATTCTTTAATCTATTCAGTACTTCATGCAAATTAAATAGATTAAAATATTTCTTACAAACTACTATATAGATTCTTACAAATTTTGTTTGATTAAAATTATTACAAAAAATTAATACAAGTTCTTACTATTTTAATTTCTTATAAACTAATTCCTAATATTACTAGCAATTAATAACCCAGCCACCATATTTTTGTAAAATTGATTTCTTACAAATCAAATTATTTTTATTGTTTGATTCTTGTCTTTTACTCAAGAACTAATTCATTTATTTGGTTCATGTAATAGAATTAATCTTAATATGTTTCTTTTACTAGAAATAAGCTAATTGAGTTCTTGTAAAGATCTGTTTTGAAAATTAGAGTTCAATTCTTGTAAAATTTTACTCGATTAAAGTTCTCACAAAATTTTATTCTGATTCTTACAAGTTATTATCCTAATAAAATTCCTGCAAACTGTTATTTGATCGTGAAATTTGAAAAAAAAGTGATCATGTTTTAACTTCCAGTGAGCTTCCTTTTATGTTCTGCTTTTTGAAATTGTTTAGCTGAGTTAAATATGGTAATTCTTATTTTCATTTGAGATCATTGAAACCTCAGCCCTGGATAGCTTTCATTTACAGGCCTATAGTCTTGTTCTCTATTTATACTCATTAGGTGTAATAATAAATTCTCATGTATTTGGAATATTACTCTTTGGCATTATGAAGATCTTTTGGTTGTGTACTACATACAGAAAAAGTTACTTGACAAGCTAGATTACTTTACTAAAATAATGGTTTGATGAGTAAGAATAAGTAGGATCTAGTTACAGATTACTACCTTATTAGGCTTAGACAAATAATAAGGTCTGATCTGATTAGGGCAAAACTAGGATCTAGTTGTGAACTCTAAACAAGCTTCTTTCTATGCTCTTGATCATTCAGTTAGCTCTGCACCTTAGCAAGTAGTAACCAAGACGCTTATGCAACTGAACTTTCTATTTTTAAACAATAATGGGTTTCTGTTGTTCTAGTTGATATAGGGGCTGTTTGGTTACAAGGAAGTGGACGGAAGTAAGGAAATAGGGAAGTATAATTGTTCACTTCCCTATTTATCCAAACACCGGAAAAGGAAAATAAGAAAACCCCTTTTTCTTTTCTCTTTTCTCTTTTACACAATCATTTCCTCACTTTCAGAGTGCTACAGTTAATTTTGTGATCATGTAAATCTCATTTGTAATAAGTTGTAGTACAAAACAGTTAATTTTTTGATCATGTAAATCTCACTTGCATTCTAATTACAGTCCATTTTTTATTTTTTTAAATTAATTTTTATGTTAATATTATTTTACGGTCAACTTTGTGGTCAACTTTTCCACTTCCACTTTCACATTACCATCCAAACACCGGAAAAGACAAAATATTTTTCAAACCACACTTCCCAACAACATCCAAACACCAGAAAACTTGCTAACCAATTCCAAGTTCCAAAAGAAATTATTACCACTTCCTCAATTCCTCACTTCCTCACTTCCACTCTTAACCAAACAGGCCCATAATGAACTGTCATTTTCTTTGAAGGGTCAATAATGCTGAATCATGGATCTGATAAATGCATTAGTTCTTTTACTCTTATTTGCAGTCACTGAAATTACTAATTCATAATTGTACTCGTAATTTTACAGTTTTAGACTTTGAAGGTTGTTATATTTGTTAAATAGACTAGATTGAATTTACTGTTAAATGCTCAGATGTGTGAAAATGTGATCCTTCCTTTTCATAACATAAGTTACCAAATGGTATTACTTAATTTAATGTCATTGATGTGCGACAATTTACTAATGGGATTTTATTTAAGACTTGCCAACAAGTTGAAGAATCTATATGATTCCATCAAGTAGGACTTTGTAATGCTTTAATCGTTGTTTACTCTTCAGCTATAAATATGTTCCTTTTATTTGACTTGCTAATTTGGGCATTCCATAATTAATAGGCCCTCACTCTTTATTGTCTGTTTTATTTATTCTTCAAGAGCTGGCAATTTGTGGAGCAATAAATGCTTTTCATATCTTTAGTCCTAATTACTTTCTTCTGCAGCTGATTTTCCTACATAAATGCTGAAAATAAATTTAGCAGTTAATACAGTACAAAGTTCAAGTATATATGGTATGTCATTGTTTTTTTGATACTTGAGTCTTTTTATTAGGTATTTTCTTAATGGGTACACATGCCATTTTCTATTTTGATTGGCTCAATTCAGTGAAATATTTGGTATCCTATTCTAAAAGGTTATTTTTTTAATGATAGATGGAGCTCTATGCCAATAACTCTCCTGTTACTCATTTAGAATATTGAGATTTTTTTTTATATTCATGGTGTGCTTCTTTTGATCTATGGGGGCATGTAGGGCATATAGTGAAAAATTCTTCATGTTAATTTGATAAAAGAAATAATAAGAATTCATAAAGAATAGATCCTTCAGCAATTATATCTACATAGGGTTTTACTAGTTTAACTCTTATAATTTGAGTTCTTTTAGATGTATATCTTAATTAAGATCATAACCATGTACAGCTTTGCCCCCATCCAAATTTAATTGGGATCAATTAAAGTTATGTTACCAAAATATAAATGACTTTCTTATGATATAAATCAAACTTCAGTTTGATCTTTAAAAATTATAATCTCCCACTTTCTAAGAGATAACATTATATATTTTGATTTATTTCATTAATGATTTTTCAGGTAATAAGATATAATTGATGTTATATCAAATTAAAATTATCGTCTATAAATTTAACTTATTATATTAAAGTTATATTCATAGCTATCAAAATTTATACATCTCCTATTTAAGTATATTCATAATTTTAACAATTATAAAATTATGAGAAAATTAAGTTGTGAAAATATTAACTTCAAACTTTACTAAACTGCATATATTATGTTAAATTTCAAATTTGAAATTATGAGTGCATCATTATATAGTTATAATATTTTAAAATTACTACTACATCTTACATAGTCATGCACCTCAAGCTTTTTCTTTAAAGACTTTATATCTTCAGAAAGGATATTATAATTTTTACTATTAATTGTAAATATTTTCTAAAATTATTTAAAATTTCTTTGATGATTTTAAATGTGACATATTTTCAAAAGTAAAGATATATATTACATAGATTATATGCATGTATTATTTGTGAAAATAGAGTTGCATGTACAATGGGGAAATTAAAATTTTATATCCTAATCACTAAATTAAGACAATGATGATTTGTCCAAGATGAAAATCGAAATACTATTAAGAATATAAATGGTAAGGTAAATTAGAATGTCTTGCTATCTGGTAAGGAACCAATTTGCAGTCATCTTATAAGATAATAAAATCGAATTTGGCACATCATCAATGTCTTAATATGGTGACTAGAATGGATAATAAATATTTTTCTCTAGTATATGTATATCTCTTAAAGCTTTTATAAATATATGTTTAAACTATATTTTAGATATATCTGAATTACACGTTAATACTTAGACTTTGACACTAAGTGTGCATTAAAATGATTTTTATATCTTGATTATTCTTTATCAAATTAAATACATATATACTTTAAATACTGAAATAATCAAATGCAATGAATGTATGCTTTATCATAAACCATCATGGTATAATTTGTTCGTTTGAAACTAAGGCAACAAGAAAACTTTGTAACTACCTTATGATTCTAAATGGGGAGAGACTATGATAATTATTCAAAGACTTTATAGGCCTAATAAAGGGTGTCAAAAGTCATAATAATGTGATCATGAAGAGTTAAACCTCTGACTGTCACCACTTGAGAATAAAGACTGTTAAGTCATTGTTTGATCCTGAACAACATAAGTCATTTTGACTGAGGGTCGTTCTAGGAATGTGATCCTAGAATCATCGAGGGAGATAGGGTTAAACGCATAGTAGAGTTCATTGATAGTGAGAACCCAACCTATTTAATTGGGGGAGCGGGTTCTATGAAAGAGGTTCAATATGGCAGAAACAAGCTGGACTGGTGATACTCGTGTGGAGCATCGACCCAGATATGTTTATATCATATATGTAGCATTGTAACATCTACCCCTTCTCTATGGTGACGATGCTCTTATAATACAGTTAGGTAAGGTTGAGTTAAACTCTTAATAAGTCTAACGCATGTAGTGTGGAGGGTATACCAACCAGTTGTAGTACCCTCGGAGGAGTTATCTATCGTGATGGTCGCGGTTGGGGGACAGGGCTGACCTTTAGAAACTCTCATGAGTCGGTTACTATAAGCATGACCATGAAAGCTCAACCCACTCGTTCAATGATGAGGACTTATTGTGTGCCTTTCATCAATATCTGCTTAAAGAGGCCTAATTTAAGGTGTAGTTCATTATGTCTCTCAGGTGGCGATGAATTCACTAAGGGTATTTACCCCGAATTCACAGTATGAGGTTGCCCAACCTTATTCGTGTTTATGTTTTATGATTTGTATTTTGGTTTATTTACATTGTATTGTTTTATTTCGTCTACCCTGAAACTCAAGCTTTTGGGGGGGACTATTGGATGTTTGAATTAAAATAAAAGGAAAAAGCTTTTATTTCAAATTTTATTTTACCAAGTCAACTTTGACCAAATCTAAGGATCTAAATCAGTTAAAAATAATGTCTCAACTGCATGGATTTTCTATTAGAGTTACAACAACTGGGATTCTAAAGTTATAAATAGAACCTTAGTTCAGTTCTTAACTCACAATTCTCACTCTCTCTTCTTTCTTTTTGAAATTACTTTTGAGGCATACTCTTCGTGAGAAGGATTCAGCTTAAATTAAATTTCTTTTCTTTTTTTATTTTTGGGCAACCGTTCTGAATCTGAGCAGAGGTCTGGTGCTAACATCAGAGCCCAGATGCTGGTGATTCCGGAGGAGTCTTTACCGCTAGTTGACGAGGCAAATTTGACGTCCGGACGAGAGGACAAGCCATTTGTCTTCTAAGGCAGTGCGTCGCACAACTATATCTCTGGCCAGTAATCTCTCTCTTTATTTAATTTTATTGCATGTTTAATAATTGATATACATTTAATTTGATTTGTGCTAAGTTTTAATTATTGCATGCGTTAATTTTAAAGGGAAAAAAGGGGTTAAATATCCAACAAGATCAACTTCAACAAAACAGATCTTGTGTTCGGATGATGTATGATAGTATTTGAGTAAGCTCGAATCCTTCCGAAACTATACAAGCCTATCTCCTATTTTGTTGGACAAATTGTAGTTTACATAAGAAAAACAAAACAGAAGAAGAAACAGAAAATATAATAGCAGTGGCGGAGACGGCAAGTAGCAAGACCATCAGCATGAAAGCTGCTAATAAGGAAACTAACATAAACAATGTAATGCCAAAAAATATTGTATACTACTCATAGAATACACAAAGGGTCACTTTCAGGGCCTGGTAAAACAAAAGCTTAATTGTGGGGTAAATGTCATCGTCAAACAATTAGGTAAAGTAGCCGATCCATATAAATAATCAATAAATGAGCAGCTGATGCTCCATAATGTGTTCCATATTAAACTTTGATGAGCAAAGCAAAGTGCGAACGTTGACAATGTGGTTTGATAATAGCATGGGCCGCGAACTAAGCATGAAGAATTACAAGCAAACATGACACGCAGAAGATTGTATACAATAAAAGATACCATATTAAAAACACAATAATAATTGGGCAGATCGTGTAAGCAAGAACTGCAAACCAATCAAATGTGCAAAGCCAAAATATCTAATTGAGTAGTTAAACAAGTTAAAACTAATTCATGTTGATCTTCTGGAACAGAAAATGGCAATACCTTGAAGAAATCTGTAGTTTGAAACGGATGGCAATACTTTAACTGCATTCTTTTTCTCTGAAAAGGCATGCTCAATAACAGCATCCAACAAGAGAATCATATGAAGACACCTGAGAGTTTGCAACATTCACAAGGATCCAGCAGGAAAAACAAAAGCTCCAGAAACAACCAAGGGTGAAATTTTATCAAACAATACTTGATCCCAATCCACCTCGAAATCCTCAACTTTGATAACATCAAAATGAAAAGGATCTTTAAGCCCCATCTACATTCACATCAGAATAGTTTCAACTTATATTGCATTCATAAACAGAACAGAAAACTCCAATGCATTCTAATAATAACAGTGCAAGCAGAAGTTCATGCAGAAATTCTTCGATTCAAAGAAATGAATTAGAGAGAAAAAAAAAATAGATCAACAACTGTAACAAAAATATTTTTTGGCACAACATTGCAATTAAAGGTATAGGATTCTTATGCCTTGTTCCCAACAAATAATTGATTGAAGTTGAGTGTCCTGTTCCCACATTTCATGCCAAGAGACTATACTGTACATGAATTTTCAGGCCTTATCCCATGAACCTGGATAACTCCATAAATTGGATCCAATGCCCAGACCATTCTCAAGAGTCAAATAACATAAAACAAAACACTACAGGCTAGGGACAAAAATGAACTTATCCTCAGCCACTTTAGCAACTGCAAATTGTTCTAACAATTTCTCTAGACTCTATGTCTGGCATCAAAATTCAGAATCTATGATTCAACAAATCAGGGAAACTATGAACTCTTCTTTTGGGGAAAATTACATGAAAGTACCTCCAACTTTGGGGTCATGTTTAAGTATATACCCCCAAGTTTTAGCCAATGCAAATTAATACCCTAAAGTTTTATCTACACATAGTTCCTCTACATCCGTTAACAGAAATTATAGAAAGTCTGAAATACCCCGGTGGAGTAACTCAGTAAATTTCAGATGGAACTCAACAGCGTGCGGTAAAAACAAGGCTGAGGGTGAAAAATCAGATCTGAGGGTGAGTTTTCCACTAATCTCCTTGATCTCCACTTTTCAAAACTTTTCAAATGAAGAAAGGCTTGAATTGAGAAGGAAAATTCAGTATTCCCTGATCTCGGCTAGCAGCAGGCAAGTTGGTGGCAAGTTTTGTGCTGATCTAGTGTTGAAGAAGATGAGAGGAGTTCGTGGAGAGGTAAATTTGTTAGATCTAGTTTAATTTTGTTAGATCTGGTTTGATTTTGTTATTTTTTTGTTAGATCTATGATACGTTTGTTGCAAATGATATAGTTTCATTAAAAATTGAATTTTTATCTTGCATTTGTTGCTGCTTTTTGTTCATCTTTTTTTATTTGTTGTTTTTGTTAGATCTAATTTCCATTTTCTTTTTTTCTATTTTTTCTTGAATTTTAGGTTATGAAAGGAAGGTTAAAATTGGTGATGATCCTATTCTTGCGAAACCAAAACAACTATGCTAGGGGCTATGTTGAAGGCTCGGTTGAGGAAGATAAAATTGGCAAATCAGAGGTGTTTGACTTTAAGGGTGGAAGTGAGGAAGTAAGGAAGTGATAATAGTTCCCTTTGGAACTTAGGAATTGGTTAGTAAGTTTTCTGGTGTTTGGATGTTGTTGGAAGTGTGGTTTGGAAAATGTTATGTCTTTTCCGGTGTTTGGATGGTAATGTGGAAGTGAAAGTGAAAAAGTTGACTACAAAGTTGACCGCAAAATAATATTAAATTAAAAATTAATTAAGAAAAAAAATTAGACTGTAATTAGAATACAAGTGAGATTTACATGAGCAAAAAATTAACTGTTTTATGCTACAATTTATTACAAATGAGATTTACATGGCCACAAAATTAACTGTAGCACTCTGGAAGTGAGGAAAACGTTGTGTAAAAGAGAAAAGAGAGAAGGAAAAGAACTTTTTCCATTTTCCTTTTCCGGTGTTTGGATGAACAGCGGAAATGAGAAAAGACACTTCTCACTTTCTCATTTCCACCCAATTCCTTGAATCCAAACAGCCCCTATGATGAAGTTGGTTGGTATAATACATGACTAGGGTTATACTGACTTTACAGTGTTATATAAATAATGGAACAAGGATTATGACTGATTGGGGCGTGTGCAATGTGACAAAGGGCATAGACATGTCCTTGTGAGTAACAATAAGAAGCTTGTTGACCAGTACATGTATGTTTTGAAAAATGTTAAAAGCTTATGGGCAGAGAGTGAAAAAGTGGATGCAATGGAAGAACATGTTCCGGTTGCCAAGAGCCATGGCACAATTCTAGATCTTATAAGAACCCACATAAACCAAAAGAAATAGTTCATAGCACCAGAGGTGGACGAAGGCCACCATCTACACCTTATGAAGAAGATCAAGTGTAAGAAGCTCAACCACATGAACATACTCTAGATCAATCTATTCCCATTGGATCTTCTTCTGGACCAGCAATCCCCCCACACTCATTTGTCTCAAGGACTCAACATTCTGTGCCTGTTAATCAAGTAATTTCTTCTTGCTTTAAATATTTAAATATATAGATGACTCCAACACTCATATTCTTATGTTACGCCAGAAACAAGTGAGGGGTGGCGGCATTTTTCTAACCAGAGGCAGCTTGGAGAGAAAGGGTGGAAGATCAGGAAGGGCACATGCACAACCTAGAGAACCATGGAAAGCTCCAGGAGCTGTTTTGGTAAGAAAAGTATAATTACAATCTTACAACCTCTCTCATATAATTTACAACCTCTCTCAATGACAATTTCTATGTTCTAGAATGCACACATTAGGTCAAGGACCAACACAAGTTGATAAGGGGAAGGTGATACCCAGGTATGCCACTTTAATTCAACAACTTGTAATTTCTAATTGCTTGCAAACTGACACTTTAAATATCCAACTTGTATTCTCACATTGCTATGCAAACTGGGACTCAAAACATGCACAAGGCAGGAATCTTGCGTAATTGGGAGCGCAACTCCTGCAGACATAACAATTGTTGGTTTTGGCAAAGTTCTATAGTATCCCAAGGTGAACTTAATTTAAATTATACATCTACCCCATTGTATTATCAAGTTACTCACTAATTTAAATCATATTGTTTTCAGGCTACAAACCATCAAGAACCAGACCCTCAATCAGAAACTGCTACCCAACAATCTCAAACAATTCCAAATCCTTGGTTAAACAGCTCTGCTTATGTAAACGATGTATCAGTCTTATCTTTTTCAAGCTAAACGCTTTTGTAAGCCTGGTGTCAGTGTGTAAGCCTTATGTAATTTCTTTGGAAGCTTGGTATCAGTTGTGATCTTGGTATAAGTTTGCAAGCTTGGTATCAGTGTGTAAACACTTTTGCAAGCTAAACACTTGTGCAAAAGTACTTAATGCCACAACTCTCACTTTTGTAAATATTTGTATCTCAAAATTTGATGGCATCGTGTGTATCTCTTTCTTATGTATCAGTGTGTATCTCTTTCATATGTATCACTGTGTATCTTTCTTATATATGTAAGTGTGTATCTCATCTACTTTGTTTGTATCAGTGTGTATCACGTCTACTTTGTTTGTATTAGTTTGTATATATATGTGCAGTTCTACTTGATATTGAGTTCGCAATATGTGTGCTCTTCTTCTTTGAGACTGACTTGGATGAAGCACAGGTGGTCAGCTACATGATTTTGAGATACATGTGGGCACAATGCACTGTCAAGCAATTCATGTGAGCTGAGATGCATTGCAGCGCATGTGCAACAATTGATGATTTGGGTCTAGGCAATTCATGTGAGAAAAGCTACAACTTCGATTAGTGTGTATCACTAAGAAAGTTAAATTACATAATCCAAACATATAATTAACACAAAATTATATTACAAGTAATGCAAAATGAATCAATTCTAATAGCTAATTCTAATTACAGTTGATGAATTCCATACCATGCAAATTAAGGACATTTCTCTTCCTTTAATCCAAACATATAATTAAACAAACTTATATTATATAATTCAAACTTAAATTACATAATCAAGACTTACATCTTCATGAAAACTAAGAAAAAAAAGAATTAAAAACATAACAGCAACTCCCTTAGACAACAACTTGACAAGAGACTCCACTCTATGAAGCTGTTTTTTCAACTCTTAAAACTCAACTATAATTGCTCATCCATAAAAATCAAACTCTCTGTCTTCTTTCCTGTCAACTGCAAAAGAATCCATCAAGTGCAAGATAATATATTTAGATCTGTGGCTCAAAGATGAATCTTTCCGACAAGCACTTGTCCTTCTTCACTCTAGGACTGCTCCTGCTCCATAACCTACTCCCAGGGTTGCTCCTTCTCTAAGATGTCTTCAATGGGCATCGAATCCCACAATGGCAAACAATACCTCTTTCCAATTTGTCTCAAACCAAATTTCTTCATTACCTTCCAACTTGGCCGCGGACGATTGTAGGAGTTCGGACGACTGGCTATAGGAGCTCGAACACGACATCAGGTCAAAGGTAGTTGCAAATGAGAGTTTGAAAGTGGATAGGAGAGCTTCAAAAAGGATGGGAGCTTGAAAAAATGGAAAAGGGCTTCAACCAAAAAAAATTAAAAAAAACAGCAACATCCGGGGTTGTTGGCAGCAGTGATAGGCTTTTAAAGGCACACCGGGCATTTTCGTCAAATTTAAGCACATGAAATGCACATGCGGCGAGGAATAGCTAAGTGTATCACTTAAATAGTTGGGGTAGCATTATGTACTGAAAAATAGTTAAGGGCATTATGTACATGACCCCAAAGTTGGAGGCATTTCCATGTAATTTTTCCCTTTTTTGCATGCACATGCACTCAAAGAAAAAAGAAAAGAAAGTAGAAAGGATAAAGAAAAGAACAGAAGGGGAAAAAAAGGAAGAAAGAAAGAAAGCAAAAAAGCTTAACAATCAAGGTAGTTTAGTTTTGTTTGCTCTTTTGTTTTTCTTGTTATCCCCCTTTGTGTGCTGATATAAGGTACAGCCAAAGAAATTCATCATTGCCATCTTTAAGGAAAAAATTACAAGAGAAAAAGAAAAAGAAAAGCGTCATACTATTCCTCTAACATTTTCTTCTTTCTTCTATTTTTAACTTCAAGGTACGAATATATATATATTTTTCCCCCTTTCTATGAAGAAAAGGTGGAATATTGGCACTTTGTTTCATTGAGACGATAACAAAACAAAAGAGTTTAAAGTTTAGTAATCACCCTTAATTAAGTACAAAAAATATAAGATGTGTAGAAATAGATAAACATTAAGAATAAACATACATATCCACCTAAAAGTCTCAAATAGGCTCTAGATATATGTACAAGAAAAAGAAAACAAAAATCAGCCGAAATCATAATACAATAACTCATGAATCAAGGTTACCAAACTCACAAGTAATCAAGTAGGATAAATGTTCATCCATGCGAACTTGTAATTTCAGATTGTAAGCATATCCACTTTTAACAAGCCCTAAACATATAAAGCTTTCGTGAAAAACAGGAGCAATGAAGGGTCTAATTAACCAAGTATTTATCCATGGCAGTGGCAAATATCTCTCTTTTTTCTTTGTTTCTTACTTTTATATTAAGAAATATGGGCAAGAGGTGCTTCCTCATAAGTTAAACCAGGAATGGAGAAGTTGAACAGTAGCAGTTAAATAGTCATTGGACCTTCATACCAGTTCCACAGGATTACATCATTTATCGGATTTACAATCCAATCAACCAATTCCAACTCTTAATTTATGTTATTCAACTCAGCATATAGGATACAGAGTCCAATAGATTGTTGAAACCTAAGCTCAAAAAGAGAGATTGTTAACCGATCCTTGGGTCTACTAACCTGAATTCTAATTAGCTGATTGGGGGAAATAAAGAAGAACGGACATCTCTCATCTCTCTCCGTCTGTATTATTCTATGCACCAAATCACCTGGGTCTAAAAGACCCGTGGTCAGAGTATCTCATCCATAAATAACTGTTTAGTAGGTATTGTACTGTTAAAGAGAGTAGATTATACAGCCTAAAGACATTCAAGAGTGATAGTGATGATTAAATGCATTACGACCTTGTGGTTTGTTGTTTACGTATTTCAGGCTCCCACTGGAAAAATTGTTAATGTTCATGACATGCCAAATCCATAATGGAAAAACATGAATATGTGAGCCATCTAGAAATCTACAATCATAGTCTGATTAACTTAGTTTGTTGCTTTTTTAACATTTCATCACCACCTTCAATTCTTAGATACCGTCATCTTTTGATGAGCCGAATTGTTATTACAAATGTCTGGGGCATGTGATACTAAAATTTTTCTGTGAGGAATCTATGTATTCCAAAATTATGGATGAAAAACCAAAAACGGACTATTGGCTGATATATTTTCCTTGTTTTCCCCCAAAATAGACAGATTACAAGATTTTATGCACTTCCATCTTTCTCGAGTGTTCACTGTGACTAAACTTTGAAGTTAATAAACAAGCACACTTATGGAAACAACTCATAGAGCATACCATGTAAGTTCCTAAATCTTCAGCTTAAAGATAGCTGGGAATATTGTTTCTCGGGGAAAATGGAAAGCGGAGTAAATTCTTTGTTTGATTGTAAAGAATAGTACAACAGATTAATAATCCAATTACAGGAGAGAGAAGATATTCAAGCTCAAATTTTCTCTTTGTTTAAAACTGGAATTCTTGATGTAGCGGTGAAAAGTAAATCTTATTTTCCGTTGACCGGGTGAACGTCAGTGTCTTCTGAGAACCTTCTCTTCAGATTATAGACAGAGTAGCACAGCTCCTGTCCAAATGGAATCTCAAAGAGACTTGGGTAAAAACTTGAACTCAACAAGTTAGGAGAAGGCTTTAACTATTTATCAGTATTTCTCAGCTGAAAATTCCGACCAAAAGTCCAACTCAAAAACTTCTGACCAAAAAAAAAAAGCTTCCGACCCCTCTTCCATAGCAAACTGAGCTATTTATAGGGTTTTTTAGGGGTAAAACTGTCCCATGAAAACCTTCCACGATGGAGTTAACTCCCCTCATTACGTGAGCAGTAATTGACCGGGTAATGAGGGCAGTTATAACTGAAACACAAGGCTATTCCACAGTTGAAATGCGAGCTTCGAGCCTCGCGTTTTGACACTGCGGTGATGCCGGGAACGCGGACTTCGAGCCTCGTGTTTCGACACTGCGGTGAGGTTGAGACGCGGGCTTCGAGCTCTACGTCTTGGCATTACAGTGAAGCTGGGGACGCAGAATTTGAGCCTCACGTTTTGGTGTTTAGCTGTTGAAAATACTGGCTTCGAGCTTTGCAAGATGCGAGCTTCGAGCTTTGCAAGATGCGAGCTTCGAGCTTTGCGTCTTAGCTTTGTAGTGAAGCTGGAACGCGGGCTTCGAGCCCAACGTTTTGACTTTGCACAAGTGGCCCTGATTAGCCTCACGTCTGGAGTATAAACTCTGCTCTCTTATGACTTGTCCTTAGTGATTTTTAGACAATCTACAAATATAGAAAATACGCGCGCCCCCAAAAAAAATCCAACTTATAGACAACTGGGAATATAGAGAACAATCGTGCACGCATGTCACACACACACACACACAGAGGCATGTTGGAACTTGCTTTTGATGATACATTTGTGAAGCCATTTCAATGGAGCTCTTTTGCACAAGTCTATTCAAGAGTTCTACATGATCAAGACTTCCCAAAGAGAGTTGCTATGGATGTGTATTGTAATGTTTATTTAATAGTATGTTAAAAGCCTTGAATACACATGCACATCATTAGTCTATTAGTAGACTTGACCCTTCCTATTAGTAGACTTGATCACCTATTAGTAGACTTGACCCTTCCTATTAGTAGACTTGGCCCTTGCTATTAGCAGACTTGACCCTTCCTATTAGTAGACTAATAGGGTTGTTAGTCGACTTATCAAAATGACTAGTCGACTAATACCAACTATAGTCGACTTGACAAAACTCTATAGTCGACTAATATTTGTCCTGAAACATACCAACTCTCTGTTTGCACTATTAGTCGACTTAATAGTCTATATAGTCGACTTAACAGTCTATATAGTCGACTAATAGACTTATGTAGTCGACTTACACCCAGGATTAGTCGACTAACCCAGTCTAAATTGCCTACCCTAGTCGACTAACCCCCAACCCCTAGTCGACTTATAGCAGCTTGTAACTATTGTACAGTTATTATATTCTGGTGTTTTATCCAACGTTTCAAAATTCAAATTTGTCCTAATAACTACCCTAACTGACCCTAACTGACCATAGAGTTCAGCTATAAATAGGGTTGTTATCTTAGGTTTAAAATACCAATTCAAATCTATAGTTTTCTGATCAAAAATCTTGCCAAAATTCTGGTTCTCTGAAAACTGTTCCCACTTTCTATTTCTTCACCAAATTCCTACTCCAAAGTGAAGATTTCTGAAAGTCAACCTATAATAGCCCTTGTCCACGATCACATACTGAATCAAGACTTATAGGAAAGTTTGTAATCACTCAAAGGAATCATTGTACAAGAGCGTCTTCTTGGTGTAGAAGAGAAGTGTACAAGGTGTTGTGGTCTTCTTGGTTGTAAGAAGAGTTGTATACATTTGGCAAAGGGGATTTGTCAAGTGGGATACAAGGTGTTGATTTTGGGTGTACAAAATCAAAGGATAAAAAAAATTCTCAAGCGGGTGGCTTGGGGACTGGATGTAGGTCACGAGAACCGAACCAGGATAAATCTCTCGTATTTGCGTTTGCTTAACTTTTCTGAGATTTAATTTCCTTTTATTGCAAGTTCTTTATTTATTTAACTCTAATCATTCTTTGTTTAGTATATGTGTTGACATCGTATTTTAGATCCACAATTGGCATCATCTCGGGACCAACAATTGGTATCAGAGCCCCGCATATCCAGTTAACAATTTACAAGGATGGCAACGGAGTTCCCTTCATCACAATTCAAAGAAGGACATTCTACACAACGTCTACCGCTATTTGACGGATCCAACTACAACTATTGGAAGTGTAGAATAAAGATCTACTTGCAATCGCTCAACTACGAACCTTGGAACATTGTAGAAGCACCGTACACCAATCCAACAACCAACTACAACGCTTGGAGTGATGATCAAAAGAAGAATGCGAACCTTGACGCCAAAGCAATGAATGCTTTATTCTGTGCCTTACCAAAGAAGAATTCAACCGTGTGTCAACAGCCACTCCTGCAAATCAAATATGGCACACTCTTCAGGTAACACATGAAGGCACAAATAAAGTTATGGAATCTAAAATTTCTATTCTTGTCCACAGGTTTGAACTATTCAAAATGAAAGAGAATGAAACTATCTCAGAAATGGTTACAAGATTCACCGACATTACCAATTCCTTAGCATCCCTTGGAAAGGAATACACCCAAGTAGAAAAAGTTCGCAAGATCCTTCGTGCACTCACATCAGATTGGGAGAAGAAGACAACCGCAATCGAAGAAGCGAATGATCTCTCAACAATGTCGTTAGAAAACTTTATTAGTAATCTAATGGCATATGAAGTGCAATTCGATGACAGAAAGAAGGATGAACAACAATCTCTCTCAAAGAAGAAAGAACTTGCTTTCCATGCACCCTCAGACACGGACAATTCAGATGACGATGAAGAGGAGATGGCAATGCTTTCAAGAAAATTCAGAAGATTCTTAAAGCAAGGTAAGTTTAGATGTTTTAATTGTAATAAAACAGGTCATATGAAGAAGGATTGCCCATTGCTCAAAAATAAAGGTAAATTTAAGAGCAAAAAGCTCAGAAAAAAGAAAGACTACCAAGCATCATGGGAGAACAGTGATTCCTCTTCCTCTGACGAAGAAGAAACCACTGAACATGCCAACATCTGTTACATGGCGCTAGAAGAAGATGAGGTACAATATACTGAACTTTTAGATGCATTCCATGAATTATTCAATGATCTAAAGAATGAAAAAATGAAGAATAAAGTTTTATCAAAGGAAAATGAAAAACTTTTCAAAGAAAATTCATGTTATGTCTCTCAAGTTTCTTCTATAAATTCTCAAAAAGATGATTTTGAAAAAGTGATATCATCATTAAAAAAGATAATGAGAATTTTATAAAAGAAAATATTTTGCTTAAAAAGGAAACTATGTCTTTAAATGAAAGAATTTCAGTGTTAGATAAAGACATGTCAGTTTTCAAAATGAAATATGAAGAGATTTTGAAAAATGTGACTAAATTTAATCAAGGAAAAGAAAAATTGAATGATTTGTTATCATATCAAAAGATGTCACATAATCATTATGGTCTTGAATTTTTTGAAAAATTTTCATATGTTAGTAATCCATATAATTCTTTTGTGAAAAGAAAGTCTGATATTATTTCAAAAAGAATTAAGAATAAGTTTATATGGACCTAAAAACTTAAGCATTGTTGACAAAAATACTTATATTGCATCATACATACATGATATATGTAATTCATGCAATTATGTGTATACTAACAGATAGAAACCAAATTCAAATTAGGTTTGGTCTCCTAAAGGTTAATGCTTTACTCTTATGATTGGTACCATCTAATGTTTATTTTTCAGGTACCATATAAGAAGTTTGAGAAGAACGATATTTCAAATATTTATCATATATATACATGTTATGATATATTTGTTGCAGGGGGAGAACACAAATGTTTCTATATCTGTTATAACCCATTTTCTGCAAGGGGAGAACATATAACTTATTTTCTGCAGGGGGAGCATTTGTGCACACAAAGTGTCATCATCAAAAAGGGGGAGAATGTTGGAACTTGCTTTTGATGATACATTTGTGAAGCCATTTCAATGGAGCTCTTTTACACAAGTCTATTCAAGAGTTCTACATGATCAAGACTTCCCAAAGAGAGTTGCTATGGATGTGTATTATAATGTTTAATAGTATGTTAAAAGCCTTGAATACACATACACATCATTAGTCTATTAGTAGACTTGACCCTTCCTATTAGTAGACTTGATCATCTATTAGTAGACTTGACCCTTCCTATTAGTAGACTTGGCCCTTGCTATTAGCAGACTTGACCCTTCCTATTAGTAGACTAATAGGGTTGTTAGTCGACTTATCAAAATGACTAGTCGACTAATACCAACTATAGTCGACTTGACAAAACTCTATAGTTGACTAATATTTGTCCTGAAACATACCAACTCTCTGTTTGCACTACTAGTCGACTTAACAGTCTATATAATCGACTAATAGACTTATGTAGTCGACTTATACCCAGGATTAGTCGACTAACCTAGTCTAAATTGCCTACCCTAGTCGACTAACCCCCAACCCCTAGTCGACTTATAGCAGTTTGTAAATGTTGTACAGTTATTGTATTCTGGTGTTTTATCCAACGTTTCAAAATTCAAATTTGTCCTAATAACTACCCTAACTGACCTAACTGACCATAGAGTTCAGCTATAAACAGGGTTGTTATCTTAGGTTTAAAATACCAATTCAAATCTATAGTTTTCTGACCAAAAACCTTGCCAAAATTCTGGTTCTCTGAAAACTGTTCCTACTTCTATTTCTTCACCAAATTCCTACTCCAAAGTGAAGATTTCTGAAAGTCAACCTATAATAGCCCTTGTCCACGATTACATACTGAATCAAGGCTTATAGGAAAGTTTGTAATCACTCAAAGGAATCATTGTACAAGAGCGTCTTCTTGGTGTAGAAGAGAAATGTACAAGGTGTTGTGGTCTTCTTGGTTGTAAGAAGAGTTGTATACATTTGGCAAAGGGGATTTGTCAAGTGGGATATAAGGTGTTGATTTTGGGTGTACAAAGTCAAAGGATAAAGGAAAATCTCAAGCGAGTGACTTGGGGACTGGATGTAGGTCACGAGGACCGAACCAGGATAAATCTCTCGTGTTTGCGTTTGCTTAACTTTTCTGAGATTTAATTTCCTTTATTGCAAGTTCTTTATTTATTTAACTCCAATCATTCTTTGTTTAGTATATATGTTGACATTGTATTTTAGATCCATAATTGGCATCATCTCGGACCAACAAGGCATAGGGCTGTAATAACTGTTGATTTTTAGTCACCATCATTCCTGCTATTATGGAACTGAATTACTTAAGTCATTAGCTCATTCTTTGTCTCCACCATTCAAAGCCTTGACCACAATTTTTACTACATGTTTAATATCATGGAAAGTAAACTATGATCGTTTAGTTTAATATTATAAATTGATTTCTCTCATATAATAATATAATAAAAATAAAGTGTCACCAGGATAAAGGAAGCTTGCAAAAATATAATTCGAGGAAAGGAGCAAACACATGACGCAAACATAGGAGGAAAGATGGAACTTCCTTGGCAAAAATTGACAGGAAGAGTCTTTTGGAAAGATTAAACAGATATATCCATTGATAAAAAAAGAAGCAATCAGGACTGTTTTTGTTTTCACCTGGTAGGCCGGTACAATTGATGAAGGACCGAACTGCTGTCAAAATTGTAGAAATAATGTTGACAGGGACAAGTGTGCCACCAAAGCTGATGCTCACTAAAATATGAGCAAGAGGTATAACTTAACATGTTCTGATTACTCATGTACACAAAAGAACTTTCTCAATAGGAGTGTAGTAACAAAGAAGTAAAATAGGTGTTTTGTTTTCAAGCGAGTCGGCAGGAAACTAAAAGATTTGTCTATTATTTAATGCAGCTGGGGTATTTGTACATAAAGAGGAAGCTTAACAAGGTTGTCATGTCTCCCATTTTTGTACAATATTATTTCTTGAATGTAATGAAACAGTATTTAACTGTATCCAATAAACATATTTCAGCAGATCGCTATGTTATGAAAATTACACAAATCGATAATTTTCATACATAGCGGGTAGCTAACAAGAAAGAATAACATACTTCCCTCAGACAAGTCCACATACTGCTCGGAAGTCGGAAGCTTTAAAGATGATCTCTTTCCTAACACTATATGGTTGTAATAAAATTAGCATCCAACATTAAAAATAACTTCAAGAACAAATTGAAGGGGAAACACGAGCAAAATATTTCAAACCAACAACCCAGAAACATATGAATACACTTGAAAGAATAGTGAACAAACTTAATAAATAGATAACGAGATAGTACCAATTTTCCTTATCTGTGCTGAGCATATTGGAAAGCAAGATTAATTTAATCATACAGTGACTTGGCAGATTGAATTCTCTGCACTTTGTCTTTACTTCTTGAAACTTTTTCTTCAGACTTCTCGCTGTTGGCAATAGCCTTGGCAACTGCTTTTAGCTTCCTGAGATTCTTTGACCTTTTCATCTGCACTCCCTTCCTGATCATTCTGATTTTCGAGACATAAAAATTAGTGTTAACAGCTTGTAATTCACACCGAGCTAATGTCACTCTTTTAACTTGGTTGAATTGGGGAAAAGGAAAAAAAACTTGAGAGCATGAGACCTTCAATTAAGGTGAAACAAATAAAAAAGACGGGACGGATTGGCAATAACAATCAATGTCTAAAAGATGAGTGGTTTCTAGAATAATAATGTTTAGGTTCACGAACAAATTTCAGTGTTGACAAGTATAATAGCCAAGTGTCAACAATACTCCAATATATTGTTGAGCTAGAGGATCGTTTTGATCGAGTTTGAACTCAATGACTGATCTAACTTGGGCACTGTACAGGTCAAAACCATCAAGTTACCTGCCACAGTGAACTCTCTTGATAACAAGTGAAGACAAGCAATATCATGAAAGGATACTGCTACCCTATACAGGATACAAAGACTGCATCGAGATCCATAGAACAATCTTCCCTCTTATCTCCTTAGAGTACATAGGGTGGCAGGAAATGACTGGTTGATAATAATTCACAGAACAATCTTCCCTCTGCAAGAGTTTTTAACTTCAGAATAAAACATCCTTCTGTGTCTAACAATCAGACAATTACACGCGCACAAGAAGAGAAAGATTTTTGAGGGAATTAACTTCAAGCCATCGCGTGGATCCCAAAGGAATTGTAGCATGTCTTTGTTTTTCATAAGACTTAATGTTAGAGTTCTAAAAAGTGTGGCAGGAACTCCGCGTGCTTGATCTACTATCATAATGATGAACCAAAGCAGACACCTAAGGTGTTGCCGCTATGGAGAAATTGTAGATAGGTATGATAGGTACATGACAGCTAACATCTGAGACAAGAATCACAAATTCTTAGCATACTCTTCTTCTTCCAGCATATTATTTCTCCATTTGACTGGTACTGGTATTCAACAACAAGAACAATATCCTAGTACAAGAAGGGGGAGAGGGGTACACTAACAATGTCCCATTCTTGTCTCAGATTTTCTATTCACTTTGAGTCCTAATGTTGTTGGAGTTGAATCTTGGTATGTTTTGACACGTACTCTGTGATCTAATTTTTTTTCCACGCGAGGATCTGTCTTGTTGTTTATATCAATCTTATCCCAATCTAGGTTTCTTTGCTTGAAGACAATGAGTAAATATGTATTCTTGAATTACCTCGCAGAAAGCTTCGAATTTCACAACTAAATTTTATAAATTTAGCAAAATACTCACCTGCTGGCACCACCAGCAGCTGAAGTCGAGGGTTTCCCTTCGGATGTGTCCATTGCTGCAACAATTCACAAAAAAGAAAGGAGGCGAATAAAGGCAAAGCTTTAAGGACCAAGATAGCAAGAAGAAACGAAAATAGGAAGTTGAGTTGGGAAGTGTTCTAAAGCGAAAACCTTGAGAAGCATCGTTGTGAGCATCCGAGGAGGTGTCCATAGATGCGCCACCGTCCTTCTTCTTCTTGTTTCGGTTCTTCGCCATGGATCCTTTCGCCTCCTTCAATTCAACTAGGGTTTCTGAGCCGCTGCACGAAACAGTGATGGAGACGAACGACGAGGTTAGGGTTTAGCTGGTTACTCTTTTAAGAGACTTCCTTTACAAAGACGGCCCATGGTTCTTGGGCTGGATCTAAATGTCGGGTTATTTAGGTACATACCCTCCAAATCTTTGATCTTCAGAAATACCCTCCACATATTCTAGATGTTAAAAGTTCTACTTTTTTTTAGAATAAAAAGATAATATTTGCCTAATTTTTAAAAATTACATGACTACATTGTTCTTCTTTTTTAATGATTAAACACTACATCCTAAGTCTATGAGACTAATTTCCTTTTCTTACATAATCACATCCTTCTTCATTACTTTCTCTCAAATGAAGCACGTTTCAAGTTCATTCATTTGTCATTAAAAACTTACATCAAGTCAAATTTCACATATACCTTTTAAGAACTTGGAAGAAAATTTTAAGATTTTTTTAGAGCGAGATTTGTTTAAAAAAACAAATAAAAGAATTTTAAATTTAAGGGGATTTTTTTTTTTTTTGGGGGGGTGGGGGTTGCGAAAGGGAGAAATAAATTTATGTGTCATGTAAGAGTAATAAAGAATAAATGATAAGCACATAACGACGCGTAAAACACTCTTAATTTCAATCAAAAACAAAGTAAAGAGGTAAGTTATTAAGACCAAGAAGCTTTAAAGGGCAGATTTCTAATATCAAATATTTGAAAAGTAAATTTTCAAATACTAAAAAAAAATGAGAGTATACATCTAAACAACCCTTAAATGTATAGGCCAGTGAACTTTATATTCATAGCCATTTTCCTTAGACAATCAATGACATAGATCACTCTAATTAGAGTGATACACCATGTGATTTTCTACTAACTGCTTTTACTCAAGTAAATTCTCTAAGGAGACAACCTACAATTGACTATTTATTAAGGCATTTTTAACGGGTTGGATTGGACCTGAAATAAAACCAAACTGGGATCGAACTAAATGACTGGATAGAGTAATTTTGAAGCCTGGGTATGAAAAATTCTCGATTTTATTCTTATTCACTCATCTTTCACAACCCTGTAATATCCTTTTTCTTATGTGATGCAGGGAGGTCTTGTGCTTGTCTCTTGGATATGAAATGAATAAAAAATGATATGCGAGAAACTTTTATTAGCAGTTAGCAACAAACATTAAAATGGTTCATGTACGGCGTAGAATTGTGTCAAAAAATAATACATAAATCCATCACGAGCAAATACTTTAATGATATTTGATGAAGGGTATGTTTAGTAGGATACAATTGGGCCGAATTGTAAGCCCAACTGCACCCATAAAGTGCAAATATGGTGTTTGGTTCAGTTACAAGTGAAAACGTGACTGCAGGCTCATTTGCTTATGTGTGGCCCACACACAGACCCAATTGCAAACCATGTTTACAAAACTGGTGGTCCATTTTTGCCAAATGCAAGCCCATGTCCATGTGTGGCCCATTTCCATTTTTTTCCTATTAATTAAATCCCACAAGGTGGTATTGTTAGCAGTATGAAAAGTTTATTAATTGATTATTATTTTTTTTCCTTTTTAAATGTTAATAGTTTAATGCTTTACTTGAAATATTTAGCTGTGTCATGTTTAGCAGATCTTGCAAGCAAGCAAGCAAATAAACAATAGATTTTGGCTTCTCATTTTAATTTGCAGTTATACCAATCATTGTAATTGACAATATAGTTTCTCAATTACACTTTTCGTTAGTTTACAATTGATCATTTTTGCAAATTGCAGGCTATTTGTAGATGTGAATGCAGGCCTGTGTCCACATGTGTGGCCCATTTTCATTTTACTTGGTCTATTGATTAAATCTTACAAAATGGTATTATTAGTATCATGTTAATTTTATTAATAAAAATAATTTTTTCCATATTAATAGTTTAATGCTCATGTTTTAAATTTAACTACTTGAAATGTTTAGTTACGTCGTGTTTAGCAGGTCTTGCAAGCAAGCAATGGAATTTAATTTCCCATTTTAGTCTACCCTTGTACCAAACATTATAATTGGCAATATAATTTCTCAATTACACTTGCACATTGACAATCAATCCATGTACTCGATCCGGCACAATTCTCTTACGGTTCATGTAACTTACCCCCAAATACTTGAGACAGATGATTTAGTTGTTGTTGTATATTTTATGATTTTTTTTTCTACTTACAACTTGTACTTGCGGACAATCAGAAGACCCGAAGTAAAGATTTTTAGAGAGAACAAGATAAATAGTTAGCGTCTAAGATTTAGGGCGTGTTTGTTTCGCTGCAAAACGCCGCAAAACGCAAGTCGTAAAACTTCTTTTCCATTTTCCGTTATTTGTTTCGCTGAAAAATAAGTTGCAAAATGCAACTCTTCTTTCTCATTTACGGTTGCTACAGTTAAATTTGTGGTCATGTAAATATCACTTTTACACTCATATTTTCTCACTTGCAGTTGCTACAGTTAATTTTGTGGTCATGTAACTCTCACTTGTAGTACACTAATAGTTCAAAACAATTACTTGATAATCAATATATAATTTAATATTATTAAATATTTAATATTTTAAATAGTGTTCAATTTCTTATTTAATTATTTAATTATTTTATATTTTTAATCTTTAATTTTTTTATTGTTTTTAATATTGTTTTAATATTTAATATTTTACTATTTTAATTTAATATTTTTATTTAATATTTTATTTAGTACTTTATTAATTTATTAATACTTATTCCATTTTTTATTATTTATTTAGAGTTAATATTTTATTAATATAACAATATTATACTTTAATATAAAATTATTATATATTAATTATTTATTTTTTAATATAAAAAATTACTTTATTAATATCATAATATATTTTATTATTATATTAATATTTTATTATGTTAATATTGTAATAATAATTCAGTATAATAATATTATAATGATAATTTATTATTAAATTATAATTATATTTTACTTTGTTAATTTTATATTTCTATAATATTACAATAATATTATAATAAAATTTATATTATAATAATTTTCAAGTATTTTTAATATTATAATATTATAACTATAGTTTATTATTTTTGTAAGATTTTTAATATTATATAAAATTTTTATTAAAATAATTTTCAAGTATTTTTAATATTATAATATTATAACTATATTTTATTATTTTTGTAAGATTTTTTAATATTTATATTTTATTAGTATTCTTAAAATTTATTAATGTTATTTAGATTTTATTAAAATTTTATATTATTTATTTAGTTAATATTTTAGTAATATTTTACTATTTATACTAATATTTTATTAATATTATTGTTATAAATAAAATATTAAGATTAAAAATTTTTTATCTCCAATTTATTAATATAATTAATTTGCAATAGTAGATTTAATTTAATAGTATTTATAATATTTAAATCACTGCTACAGTTAATTTTGTGGTCAACTTTTCCACTTACACTTTTACATTACCAACCAAACACCGTAAAACACAATATGCTTTACCATTTACACTTTCACTTTATCAACCAAACACCGTAAAACACAATATACTTTTCCATTTAAACTTCACTTTATCAACCAAGCACCGTAAAACACAATATATTTTCTCTGCTACAGTTCACTTTTCCATTCTCATTTTACGACTTACGACTTGCGACGTTTTGCAACGAAACAAACAGACCCTTAGTCAAGGAATCCAAACATTTAAAGCTCTAAAGCCTTGCTTTGTATGTTCCTCAAGCCTCATCCATTTGGAGTGGCGTGAGACGTCTCAGACATCCAAGGCTCCAATAATCTCTTATCGCTAACCAAAATTTCAAATCCTCAAAATTCAAGAGCCAAGTGCATGCATGGGGACCATGATGGGCAGAAAAATTATGCTCTCATGTCGCCTCTCTCTCCTCCCAAAAATTCTCCCACCATCAAATTTATAAATATTAGAATTTGAGTTATTGAAAAAGATGTCCCACCTCTACGGGTTCGGTTCATGTGTGTGAGCCACACACATACAATAAGAGGATCAATTCCGCGTTGACACATGAATTGAATCTCTTATAATCTCTTATAATATGTGTGTGAGGCCCACACACATAACATATTACAAAAGAATCAATCCACGTGTCATCACGTGATTGACCCTCTTATTGTATGTGTGTGTGATCCACACACATGAACCGAACCCCACCTCTGCTGATATCAAGGGGGAATTAGATGATAATAATGAGAGATTGAGATTAATTTACATGCTCAATTTGCGAGGAGGAGAAGGTGAGGGACGAACTGGTTCAATTTAAAAATAATGATGAGCACTGTTAGTGTTGTGTTTTTGCTCAGAGATGTACAAATTAAACATGGGATTGAAGTGGTTTTGAGCTTCTTCCAAATGTATCCAAATAAGTAGGAGATCTAAAGAATTCGATGGCATCTTGAAACGAGCCAAGAAAACGAGGGGAATGATTGAAATAATTGAAAAGGATGACACGATCAACGAGAAAAAGAGATGAGACTAATCGTAAGTAAGACCCTTAGGCGGGTCTTGAATATGAGATTTTATTTATGTTGAGCGAGTTAAGATTAATGATGGAACTGAACCAAAGTAAACTGGTTTAGTTTAATTTTGAGTTGGTTTTTTTTTGCTATAAATAGCATGATTTTATGCAGAAATAAATAATGCTCACGAGTCATGACAGATTGAGCTCAACATAGGGCCTATTTGGCTTGATGGAAGTGAAAGGAAAATACGTAAGTGAGAAATGAGGATGAAAAATATAAAAGTATAGTGGTAAATTAAAATTTGTGCAATTCTTATTTTTAGTATTTGGTTGTAATGTGAGAATATAAATGAAAAAAATATTGTATTTTTTAGAGTTTGGCTAGTAATGTTAAAGTGAAAATGAAAAAAACTGACAACAAAGTTGATCATAAAATAATATTAAATTAAATTTTAATTCTGAAGTGACGTTTTTGAACTGTAATTAGACTGTGCGTTGAACTTACGTGACATTAAAATTAACTGTTTTGAGTTACAACTTATTACACACGTGAAATTTACAGCATCACAAAATTAAATGTAGCATATAAAAGTGAGAAAATGATAATGTTAAGGGGGCGGTGTAAAAAAAAGTAGAATTTTTTTTTATTTTTCCTTTTCGGATTCAAAGCAAATGAACAAAACTAACCAATATTCAGAACGTGGGGCCCATCGACGGGGGCCCACATGATGTCGTTTAACAGGGTCGAGTTCTGGGCGCGCTTTGTTCTTATCAGCTGGAAGGTCCCAGACACGTGTGTGAGAGAAATCACGACAAAACAACGGCTAGAGAACAGATGAGAGAGAACGTCAGTGACAGTATTTTATTCGGTCGTTACCAACAAATTAACGGAAATGCCCCTGCGAAAGAACAGCTCGCTATAATAGTTCCACAACGGCATCAATTGTAATTAAAAGAAACAATATGGGCTTTTTGTGTAACAGTTTTTTAATTTAGAGCGTAAAAGAAAATAACAATTTAAGAATTATCCACACACAGTTTTAATCAACTCCAAGGAAACGGAAATGGCGAGGGGAGGTGGTGGGAGATGAGATGATGGGGCCCACCAACCGAAAATTTGAATTTTTGTTGAAGCAAAGTAGCAAATCCTAACAATATTCTCTTTCTTGCGAGGAAGCGCCTTCTCCTTTGTCCCCACATCCGCCAATGGACGGACTTCTCGTTTTAGCTTCTGCTGGTGCTTCGATTCTCTCACCCCCATTTTTTTTCTCCCAAAAAAGACGACCCAATCTTTTCACCTCTCTGCGATCCGGTTCCAAGCTCATCACTTCACTTCACTTCTGATTCAGTCCCGAATCCCCCTGATCTGCTTTCGATTCGGTGTTGTTTTCGCTGCGGTTAGGTTTTAGGGTTTGGGGTTCTGATAGTTCTTACATAAAGTTGGCATCTTTATGAATTTTGCTTAGGGTTTTTTTTTTTTTTTTTTTTTTTTTGGGTCAGCGGACCACATCAATTCTTTCATAAAGGTCGAATCTGTTTTAACCCTCTCTCCGTCTGATCGATTCACAGAGCTCAGATCTCAACTTGGGTTGTGGGCTTCGATGCTGGTAGCTCCGGCAATGGGTCCCACCGTTGTTCGGAGCTCATTAGAGGTAATGTTGGATTCTTTAAGGAAGAAAGACGAGAGGCACAGGAGTTGATGCCGGCATTGCCGGTCAGGCCGATTTCTAAAGGCCGGCTGCCATCTTCTAGGGGGCGGCCGCTGCCAGTTAATTTCAATGCCGAAAGCAACCAGTTGAAAGATAACAAGAAACCGGAGGTGGACCCTCAAGTTGCGATTTTTGGGGGTAGGAAGATTGTGAATGTGGAGCAGGTGGAGGTGTTGCCATATTCAGAGATGCCAGAGTTGGTGAGCTATGAGAAAAGAAGACCCAAAGAATGTGGGGATTCAGAGCCTTCTAGTTCACCATCAATCTCTCTAGGGACTGCCGCTCCGGAGAAGTTGGACCATGTTCTAAGAAAGGTATTGGCTCTGATTAATTTCTACTTATAATTTGCCTGACATTTTATTTTGTATACCTTTTGTTTTGGTTGATATATAACCACGGATGTATAATATACGGCTATTTAGATTATCTGATGTAAAGAATGTTCACTTTGTTTTTATTTTATATGCATTTTCATATGTTTGGTCAAGAGAAGGCAGCACAAATTGGAATTTTCATCATATTTCTGTTTTAAATTTCCTCACAATTACATGTTGTTTATCATCTTTTTATATTTAAATTGAGCTTTTTTACATCACAACAATGTGTAAATAAAAAGGGAATAAGTTTCTTAACAATAAAATCCCATGTGAATGCCTATCCCCTTTATTAGAGGCTGGTTTGAATTTTACATGAGCATTTTCCTCTCAGTTTTTAATGTTTTATGTTTTGTTCTTATTTATTAATACTGCAAGTTATGTGATTTTGCTAGCCAAATTATACTATTTTTGTTATTCTTGTAGCCTATACCTTTAAAGGGTATTTAAGAGATGGATTATTAGTTTTGAAAAGATCATGGTAGGGGGAAAAAGCAGTACTGACTAATACCAATTTGATCCACATACAAAAAACCTCAAATATTTTGGTAAAATATACAAAAGCTGTTCTATTAATATTTCTGATGAGGTTCTTGTTAAAACCATAGTATTTACAATTCGTTTGAAACTTAAAGCTTCACCTTTATGTTGAAACTCTACATTTAAACCTCAGGGTTTCACATTATGTTTCAGCCATAATCCCGTTACATGGTCAATTCTTGCTGTTTGGTTTTGTTTCAAGATATTTTTAAGTCTAAACGCACTGTATATATCATCCAAAAAACTGTTATAGTTAATATTTTGCTGCTTGATCACTTTTTCTGCTAGGTTGTTTTGTTCCAAGATATTTTCAAGTGTAAAAGCACTTTATATATCTGCCAGAAGTTGTTGTAGTTAATATTTTGCTGCTTGATCTTTCTCGCTTGCGATTATTTTGCATATCATCAATTTTGCCATCTGATATGCTCTTCCAGAAACGTGGTCACTGCCTGTTACATCTAGTGGTTCTCTATGTTTGATTAAACGAAACAATGCATCATCTAGTATCATGCATCAAAAGTGCTTTACAACATTAACCCGTCCTTCTTGTGTACTTGCGACAATAGCTTCACAAATATACTATTACGATATGGATGATGGATCCTCTTTGTTGGGATTTTTTTACTGCTAGTGGATTATGTTTTCTGCATCTTTTTCATCTTAATTCTCTGTTCACAAATGGTAGATGTTTTAACTATTTATTTGTATTTACTGCTCTGAAAGTGATGGGCTGCCTACTGCCAACTAGCCAAAAGGGTAGATTTATTCCTAGGTTGCAGAAGCTTAAAGGACTGCCAACAGGCAATAAGGTTTTTTGAAGATCCCCCTCTAACTCTTGATTTAGCCAATAATTTGACAACAACTCACAGAGAGTTGATATCTGGTTGAGAGTTCGTAAAAACTTGGTTTGATTCTAAGTTGCAGAAGCTTAAAGGACTTAAAAAAAATCTATCTACCTGCCAACAGGCACTGAAGTTTTTTGAAGACCCCCTTCTTACTCCTGATTTAGTCAATAATTTGGCAGCAAATCATAGAGAGTGTATGCCTGGCTGACAGGTGGCAAAAACTTGTTTGATGGTTTCTCTGTGGAGCTTTTTGAATTTTGACTCAATTCAATAAGTGAACCATTGAGAGAGAATTTTTGGATTATTACTGTGATTATAAAATTTGATAAGCCAAGCTTTTGAAGATTTAATTATTTGGAAAAATCATTTGTGTTCTCAATTTGTTTCAACATGATTATATCTTATGTAATGACTGGGTTCTTTATCTTGACTGATTATTTTGTCTGTTATCCGCAAAATTAATCTATGTTCTACTTTAAAATGTACTATTTCGTTTCAATCATTTTTCTTTTCCCTTCCATTTTTAGATTTACAGTGGTTATAATTATTAACTGCAAAGATGTTGGCCTTCTACTTTCAGGATCTCCGAGTTTGGTATTGTCTTCCAGATGCCAAGTGGGAGCTTGGGAAGGTTCAATCAGTTTCAGGAAATGTTGCTCTTGTCAAGTTGTCCAATGGCAAAGTATGATTTCAAGTTTCAAGCTTTAAAGGGACATCATTTCAGTGATAGGCATTGAGGTTAATGGCATTCAAGTACTTGTTTAATGTTTCTTTCTCAGGTTTTGACAGTGTCTACTGAAAATCTCTTACCAGCAAACCCAGAGATCCTTGATGGCGTGGATGATTTTATTCAGCTTAGTTACCTAAATGAACCTTCTGTTATTAATAGCCTTCAATGCAGATATTCTCAGAACAAGATTTATGTAAGAATTGGTGTTAACAAGTTTTCTTTGACTTTTAGTCTATCTACTATTTGTTTTTACCTTTGTTAATTAGCTTCTGCCCTTTGCCTTGTAGACAAAAGCCGGACCAGTTCTGATTGCCCTAAATCCATTTAGAGATGTGCCTCTTTATGGAAATGATTTTGTTGCTGCTTACAGGCAGAAGAAACTTATGGACGGTCCACATGTATTTGCAATAGCTAACACTGCTTACACTGACATGATGAGAGGTTGAAAATATTTCAAGTTTTCTGTGGAATTTTGTTTATCTATATGTGTGTGTGGGGGGGGGGGGGGGGGGGGGGGAGGGAGGGAGAGAGGAGAGAGAGAGAGAGAGAGAGAGAGAGAGAGAGAGAGAGAGAGAGACTTGTGTACTTCCAAAAGGATTTGAGCCCGAATCTTTCTAACTCAAATACAACCCTCCGACATTTGAATACAAAATCCACCCCGTTGAAGTTGATCTATAAACCAAAAATCAAGTGTTTTGAATATTTTTTGCCCATCCATCAAGCGGCGCAAAATGGACGACCGAAAGTAGTGAGTTGGTTAGATCTATGTCTTTAAACATACAAATTCTCGATCCGGCCATTTGATTATGATCTAAACATTTAAAAATCCTATAAACCAATTTTTGTTAGGTTTCAAATGTTCTACACCGTTAAATTAACCAACTCACTATTTAGGTTGTCCGTTTTTCTCCTACTTGATGCATGAGTAAAAAATATTCAAAACACTTAATTTTTGATTTATAGATACTTGAAATAATATAGATCAACTTCAACGGAGTGGATCTTGCATTTGAATGTCGGAGGGTTATATTTGAGTTGGAAGGATCCGCGCTCAAATCCTTCCGGAAGGACACAAGTCTCTCTCTCTCTCTCTCTATATATATATATATATATATATATATATATATATATATATATATATATATATATATATATATATAAAGACTTGTGTCATTCCGGAAGGATTCGAAGCCGAATCCTTCCCACTCAAATACAATCTTATGATATTCGAATGCAAGATCTACTCCGTTGAAGTTGATCTATATTGTTTCAAGTATCCATAAACCAATAATCAAGTATTTTAAATACTTTTTGCCCATGCATCTAGTTGAAAAAAAAAGGACGACCTAATAGTGTGTTGGATAGTTTAATGGTGTAGAACTTTTGAAATCTATCAAAAATTAGTTTGTAGGAGTTTTTAAATATTTAGATCATGTTCAAATGACGAGATCGAGAATTTGTATGTCTAAAGACATAAATTTAACCAACTCACTACTTTTGGCCGTCCATTTTGCGCCCTTTGATGGATGGATAAAAAAAATTCAAAACACTTGATTTTTGATTTTCAATTACTTTAAATGATATAGATCAACTTCAACGGAATGGATCTGTATTTGAATGTCGGATGTTGGTATTTGAGTGGGAAAGATTCGGGCTCGAATCCTTCTGAAATGACACAAGTCTCTCTCTCTACACACACTTGTGTCATTCCGGAAGGATACACACTTGTGTCATTTCGGAAGGATTCGAGGCCGAAGCTTTCCAACTCAAATACAATCATACGACATCCGAATACAAGATCTATTTCGTTGTTATTGATCTACATTATTTTAAGTAATTAAAAATTATGTATTTTGAATTCTTTTTGCCCATCCATCAAGTGGGCGCAAAATGGATGACTGAAAATAGCATATTGCTTAGATCTATGTCTTTAGACATGAAAATTCTCGATCCGACCATTTCATCATGATGTAAACACTTAAAAACCCTCACACACCAATTTTTGTTAGATTTCAAATATTCTACACTGTTAAACTAACCAACTCATTATCTCGGTCGTCCATTTTGCGCCTACTTGGTGAATGGGCAAAAAATATTTAAAATGCTTGATTTTTGATTTTTTTAGTTAATTTAAATAATGTAGATCAATTTCAACGGAGTGGATCTTGCATGCGGATGTCGTAGGGTTGTATTTGAGTGGGAAGGATTCACACTCGAATCCTTCCGGAATGACACAAGTCTATCTCTATCTCTCCCCCTTCTCTCTATATGTGTGCGCGCGCGCGCGTGCAGCGTTGCAAAAGAAAATTTTCTTGAGTACTTATATCATTTACTTCGTGAATTCTGCAGATGGAAAAAATCAGTCAATCATCATAAGGTGAATAAAGCTTCTAGTTTACTTAAAAAGGCATTATTTACATTATTTTGTTTTTTTTTCTCCTTTTAGTCATTGTTTGTGCATGTACTATAACCAATTTATTTTTGATGACATTTCACATGTCTTTCACTACAGTGGTGAAAGTGGAGCTGGGAAAACTGAAACAGCAAAATTTGCAATGCAATATCTGGCAGCTCTTGGGGGTGGCAGTGGTATAGAGGAGGAGGTTCTGCAGACCAATTTGATACTGGAATCATTTGGAAATGCGAAAACACTAAGAAATGACAACTCTAGCCGATTTGTGAGTTTTAACCCCAAGTCCTTAAATAGTAGGAGGCAAACCTGAGTATAGGAGTTATTCGGTTCAGGAATCTTTAAGCAATTAGATTCCACTTTTCTGTAAGGAATGTATTTTTGTAAATTCTTCTAGATGTTTTTTAAATATAAATCTTTGCTGCCTGATCTTATGCAGGGAAAGCTAATTGAAATACATTTTAGTACAGCTGGAAAAATTTGTGGTGCTAGCATCCAAACATGTAAGCATGTCGTAGTTTCTTTTTAGTTTGCTCCATTGACTATACTATTACATTTGTTTGAAGCAACTAACTAGTTTCATTTGCAATGCCTTGCTCACGAAAATTTTCCTGCCAAGCAGTTCTACTTGAGAAGGTATTTCCATTATGATTTGATCTTGAATTAGCTACAGGTATGTTGTGCCTAATTTAAGAACTTGTACTTTCGCATGAGCAGTCAAGATTGGTTCAGAGAGCAATTGGAGAAAGATCATATCATGTGTTTTATCAACTTTGTGCGGGAGCTCCTCCTTATCTTAAAGGTGTTCTGTCTTTAATCTTTTCAGTATTAAACAGCTTATATATTATCTGACCAAATATTTATAAATTAAAACTTTAACATCTCTTTCACTAAGGATTTTTGGTTGAGATAGAGGAATAGTAGTTTGTTTATATATGTCTTCTTTTTGCAACCATCTCAGTGGATAAAGTTTCTCTCCTTTCCAGAGTATTTATGGTCTTGTCACATTCCTTTGGAAGTTTTTCCTTTCTATCTTTTTTTGGAGCTAATGGAAGTTCAAATTCTGAATTTGTTATGATTGAAATACAAGTGATAAAAAGAGAACCTTCTTTATTAACTATTTCCTTTAACTTTCCTTCAGTCAAATGATATCAATAAATCTGAGTTCTTTTGTTTGTTAATGCCCACCTTCTCTTCCTGTTGTGAACAAATATGAATGCATGTTCCTTTCCTGTTCTTAAGATCATTATGCCTCAATTAGCTTGACACTCTTTGATATCTAGTGGGTTGTGTTAGTTGGAATTTGCCTTTCCTTTTCTTTTTCAAATTAAGTAGCCAATAAATGATTTCATATGCTCTGCAGAAAAATTTAACCTGAAAGCAGCTGACGAGTACGAATATTTGAAGCAGAGCAACTGCTTGACAATTGCTGATATTGATGATGCTCAAAGATTTCACATGTTGACGGTGAATTTTCAATTTTTTCCTATAATTTTTCTCTTTGAGGTTTCTTACAGTGTTTCTTATATTCACAGCACTCTCCAAATCTTTTATTTCTTCTCTTGTTTTGTTCTATTTTTTTGTTTTTGGCTTTTTTCCTGTTCTTTTAACTCTACTTGCAACTTCCAGGAAGCCTTGGATATTGTTAAAATCGGCAAGGAAGATCAGGAGAACGCCTTTGCTATGCTTGCAACAGTGTTATGGCTGGGAAATATTGGCTTCTCAGTGATTGACAATGAAAACCATGTAGAAGTTGATTTGAGTGAAGGTAGAGAATATTTCATGTTTGCTCATTGCTGCACCTAGGGAGGCTTCTGATATTATTTTCACTGTGTTAATATACAATTCAACCTATGGTGCTGACTAATGTTCGTGTTGTGTGTGATTATACGGAAGCTTCTATAATGTGTTAGATTGTTAGCTGCATGGATTTTAAGTTCTTTCTATTATTTGTGGATGGTATTTTTTGAACCTGAAAAGGAGTGTATCATCATCATCATCATATAATGATAATAGAAATAATTGCCCTTTTTTTTATTATTTTAAGGAATATGTTTCGTCTCTCTAGCTATTCTTTTAATAATACTCCTCATGTAGCTATACAAATTCATACTGCTTTATTCTCTCTTTCATGAAACTTATAGAATAAAATACATGCTAATATGCTATTATTGAGGTCTTTCATGAAAATTAAAGTTTATGACATGATATTACTGAGGAATAGGTGTAAACCCTTTTGGATGCCTGTTTCAGAAGTTCCTCACTCAGGATCCAGACATGGCACCTTCCTCTCCTTGAGAAGTCCCCCTATCAGCTACCAACTCATGTTTTTATTAATTAGTATCAAATATACTAGTTGTGTTAGTTTATTCTTTGGTTTTCTCAGAGAAAGTTGTTCCTGATCACAAGTGATGTTTAAATTATCATCAATTAGTCCAACATAATCATTGTGCCCAATTAATCAGTTTGTAATATAACTACTCCTAGTTAACATTATGGAGAGGTATACATAAATTGAAGTAAATGCTCGTAAAGTCGTTCATTTAAATGTTTAGATGTGATTATATACATTTAGATCTTCAAGAATTTTGGTATTTCTTTGTTTCATATGGTTTTGGACCTCAGCTAGTGATAGCAATAGCATTAAATTGTTCACTTCAATATAAACACAAAGACTTGGTGCTAACATAAATTTTGTGCAGGTGTAAGTAATGCAGCGAAGTTGATGGGTTGTGAAGTTTCTGACTTGATGCTGGCTTTATCAGCTCGAACACTTAAAGAAGGAAATGAAAGGATTGTCCAAAAGCTGACTTTATCTCAGGTCTCTAAGTTGCTTTTGCAACTTGTACTGTCTCCTTCTTTCTTACAATATGTGGAATTGTTTGTTTACTCATATTTCCCCTCCTGCAGGCAATTGATACCAGAGATGCATTGGCAAAATCGATATATGAAAGCTTGTTTGACTGGCTTGTGGAACAGCTCAACAAGTCTCTTGAAGTAGGGGAATGCTATGCAGGAAAATCCATTAGTATCTTGGATATCTATGGGTTTGAATCTTTTAATGTACTGTCATTCCCTGATGCTGTTTTGATTATGCACTTTGAATCTCTCTCATGCTTATGCCCCAATTTACCTCTCTCTTACTGTTGCAGAGGAACAGCTTTGAACAACTTTGCATAAACTATGCTAATGAGAGACTGCAACAACACTTCAACCGGCATTTGTTTAAACTTGAACAAGAGGTGAACATTCTGAAGACTCTTTCATTAAGATTTCTATGAATGTATGATCTTAAAAGTTTTAGTGCACGACTGCATGTTGAAATATGTCTCTCGAATTCTTTCGATAATAAATTTGTTGAAGACGGTCTCATTTCTTTGCCAAATGTTGCTAAACTAAGGATGGTCCGAGTTTCTTAACTGATGAATAGAAGAATCTAAATTCTGCGTTTGCAATAAAGTCAAGTTCCTCTTAAGTGTACTGGTATACTTAAGCTATAAAGGACACTGACTTGCTCTAGGATATTTATTTATTTATTTATTTATAGATCCATTCTGCACTGTTCCCAAGAAAAGAGCCATTCTTGTGGATTTTGAGGGGAAAACTTGTCTGCAGGCCCTCTTGTTGACAAAAAATTGTTTATCGCTTTTTAACCTCTTTAAGGAAAAAAAACTATGCTTCACAGTAGTTTATCCAAAAGTTTATTTAGAAAATATAGATACTTTTAACTTCAATCTGGAGACCTTATGTAAAAAAAAAATCTCTGTTTTTTTTGTTTGAGTTAAACTTTTTCTAATTGGAGGTTTTCATGAAAGTTTTTCAGCCAAATTGTGTTTTATTGGATAGAGTTGCTGATTAAGAAATCCAAATTAAAGGTCAGTGCATATTTAAAATTAATTTGTCCAAAGGCTTATTTGAAAAACTTCCTAGAATTGGAGGGTTTCATAAGAGCTTCTCAGCCAATTGTGTTTTATTTGAGTAGGCTTGTTGGCTAAATAATCCAAATCAAATAAAGGTCATTACATAAATTATGCTTAAAAGAGGCACGGTGCTTCCCTTGAGTTGATGTTTATATGCGGCTTTGTATCATCATGCTCAGTTTTGTAATTCATGTTTTCCTATTTACAGGAATATTTTCAAAACGGGATCGACTGGACCAATGTTGATTTTGTGGACAACACTGAGTGTCTAAATCTTTTCGAGAAGGTATTCCTTGTCACACAATAATCTACATCTGAATATGTCAGAAACTTAAGGATTTGTTTCTTCTTTTACATTATTTAATGATAATATTATAGTTTGTTTTGGTTGAAAAATTGCAAAACAGGTTATTGTATTAAGAGAATTTCCGGAAGAGTAATGCTTAAAAGAAATGTAACAAGAGAAACTGCTTAAAGCCCAAAACCATAGCGGTAGGAATAGTTGCTCCACTATGGGGTGACCCCAAAAATGTGTTGACTCCTATTCCAAGTTATGGATACTTATAGTTCTCTTTTCTTTTTGCTCCATTTCAGTTCTCATTTTGTTCTCTGGCGACAAGTATGATAGTTTCTTGTCCTATAAGACAATAATCTTCCAACCTAACACCATCTTAACCTAGACACATTGAGCAATACATGTAATAATACACTATTCTGTAAAAGACATGAATATCAAAATTTTCTTATATATTTTACTTCAGTGTTTGATGGAAGGTTCAATGCTGATCAATTAATGCTGAAAGCATATCAACTATACTTGTCAAATTTGAATCCTATAAGCATCCTCCTGGTTCATTTTGGTCGTATATGGGTAGCTAATCCATTGATGGCCACACTTCTGGTTTGTTTCTTTCAATCAATGCTGATTCGATTAATGCTGAAAACATATTAACAATACTTGTCAAATTTGAATCCTATAAGCTCCTCCTGGTTCACTTTGGTTGTATATGGGATCCCACATTAACTAATCTATTGGTTGTATATGGGATCCCACATTAAGTATTTGGTTGTATATGGGTTCCCGCATTAATGGGTAACTATACACATTAAGCAATACATGTAATCATACACTATTCTGTAAAAGACATGAATATCATAATTTTCTTATATATTTACTTCAGTGTTTGATGGAAGGTTCAATGCTGATTCGGTTAATGCTGAAAACATATCAGCTGTACTTGTCAAATTTGAATCCTATAATCATCCTCCTGGCCATTTAGGTCGTATGTGGGTAGCTAATCCATTGATGGCCACTCTTCTGGTTTGTTTCTTTCAATCAATGCTGAAAACATATTAACAATACTTGTCAAATTTGAATCCTATTAGCTCCTCCTGGTTCACTTTGGTTGTATATGGGCTCCCACATTAACTAATCTATTGATAGCCAAACTTCTGCGTTGTTTCTTTCAGTCACAATCTGATTATTTTATCATTACAGATGTCATATAAAGTTCTTCAACTTGATGAATTATACTTAGATCACTATATCTAAATGGGTAGGGCTTTTGGGTTCCATATTATTGCACAACTTGTGGAAAATAGAAAGAGAATACTTTGACAGATGGGTAAAGAATGCCTGCTCCTCACCAGCTTTCTTGTAAAATTTTAGGAAGGGTAAGTTGTATGCTTTAACCAAGGTTCTCTTCTTACATCTTTACTACCTTAAGTATCTTCTCTGTGCTTCAAGTCAAGTTCTGTTACAGGGGGAATACGTTCACTACTTCGCTTTTTTGTTTATATAATTGTGTAGAGACAAATGCAGTTCCATGTGTCAAATTATTTCACCTTCTCCCTTCTTCTAAACCCCCTCTTAGTCTTGCAGAATTTTTGATTTTGCCTTCTTATAAAATTTCATAGGAGGCTGAATTGTATGCTTTAAACCAAGGTTCTTCTCACATGCTTGCTAGCTTAAATATGCTTTTCATGCTTCAGACCAAGTCCTATTACATGGGGAATGCATTCTTTTTTTTTTTCCTTTCTTTTTTTTCTTTCTTATACCACACCATAGACAAATGCAGTTCCATGTAGCAAATATTATACCATCTACTTTTTTCTAAACCCCCTCCTAGTCTATGGAATTTTATTTTGCTTTTTGGTTGCATGAATGTCATGTTTACCCTCTGACTAGCCTACAAGGATCTATGGGAAGGCCCCGCGGATCCATAGTTTTCATGCTACCGACTCAGAGAAGTAATACGGTTGAAGTTGGTTGTAAAATTTTGTATTTACTCATGGAGATTCCAAGTATATAGTTTCACTGTATGAGAAACCTATCTTGTGATGAAAGTTTTACATGATGATGATGCTGCTGCTGCCGCCGCCGCCGCCAAGTTTTTTATACACAATTTTTATGTGTATCAGTGATAAATTGAAGATATAGTTCTTGCAATTTACACAGCTGATGCCTCTAGCATGGCAATAAATCTTAATTCTCTATGCATGGCAGAGACCAACAGGGCTTTTTTCCTTATTGGAGGAAGAGTCAACTTTTCCAAAAGCAACTGATATGACATTTGCCAATAGCCTTAAACAACACCTGAGTGGTAATGCCTGCTTCAAGGGGGACAGAGGTGGTGCTTTCAGAATTTGCCATTTTGCTGGGGAGGTTAGTCATTTGTTCACTTATTTATCTTTTTCTCACTATTTGGAAAAGTTTGTCAATATTAAATTTTTTCCTGTGATGCCTTCGGAACTTTATTTGGACTGGACAGGAATGTGCATTTTGTAGAAGTTGTATTAAAGCAATTGTCATATTTCTTATTATTATGAAAACTTGACAGGGTTTGTGGAACCCCTTGGCTATGTTCTTCTGGCAATATCTGTAACCTATGATTTCTATAGTAAATGGATAACACATTTTAAGCTCATCTTTTTCGTATCATATTATAAACTTGTTCGTCCACGAGTTTACTTGAGCAAATTATCGTGTCATATTACATGCTAAACACAAATTGTTACTGTTCTGCATATTTTACTTGACAATGCAGTGTTTTCTATTTTGTTTCTCTTATTGTTGATTCTTTTACTAATAATCACCAACTATATTTCTCATATCCCTAATGATGAATTTGTGAGAAGATCTAGTAAAGATCTCACTTATTATTTTAGATGAAAGCTTACCATTTTTCAAAAAAAGAAAGAAAAGAATGTATAGTTTATTAGTGAATACTAACGGTCATACTGAGGATGCGACTAAAGGAATATAGGCTATTTGTTGTCTCCATATTTAAATGACACGATGTAGAAAATCATGCATAAGAGGTATGTTCTGACTCCTGAATCACTTTAGGTAACAGTATATCATATAGATAGACTCAACAACGGGGGTGCATTTTATACTTTTCTCTAATAGGCACTTTTACTATGATTCCTTGCAGCTAGTACCTATGTTGACCCTAGTAAATTAGGCAGCAATTTACCGGAGTTTAATGAGTAGCGGAGCATCCTCTCAAATTTTATTCTTTGCATTGCACCCTCAAGATCATCAATATTTGACTAACATTCTATGGATATCGGGTTTTGTATAGGAGAATTGGTTTCTTGGAAAAGAATAGGAATTGTACTGGATAAATCAGGAACATGTGTTTGTTAGGAGTTTCATTAAACCAGTTTTGTCATATTTATTATTATTATTATGAGAACTTGACCGGAGTCCACAGGATTTATGGGACTCCCTTGACTATGTTCTTCTGGCATTATCCGCCACCTACAATTTCTTTAGTTTATGGAGAATATATTTTAAGCTCATCTGCATCAAATCTTATTATAAACTTGTTTGTCCATGAGTTTACTTGAGCACTTTATTGTATCATATTAAAAGTAAACATATGCTTTTTCTATTCTGCATATTTTACTTCACAACGCTGTGCTTGTGATTTTGTTTCCCTTATTGTCGATTCCTTTACTAATAATTACCAACTAAACTCCTTATATCCCAAACAGATCTCACATATTCATGTAAGTGGAATCTTACCCTTTTAAAGGAAAAAAAAAAGAATATTATAATTGTTATTGAATACTAATGGTTGTACTTAGGACATGAGTAAAGAAACACAAGCTACTTGCTGCCTTCAATATTTTTAAATGACACCATCTGGAAATTCATGCACAAGAAATGTTATTAATCACAGCAGGTAACTGTATATCATAAATACAATGGGGTTGCAATTTATACTTCTTTTCTAGTAAGATATTTACTACAACTCTTAACAGTTTGCATGTATGTTGACCCCAGTATATTAGGCTTCAATTTACCGGAGTTTAATGAGTATCAGAACTTATTGTCAATGTTTTACATGGCACTCCCAAGCTCAACCAACATATGATTAACGCTTTATGGATATCAGGTTTTGTATAACACAATTGGTTTCTTGGAGAAGAATAGAGATTTGCTTCATTCAGATTCCATCGAACTTCTTTCGTCATGCTCTTGTCAACTTCCTCAGTTATTTGCCTCCCATATGCGTAATCAACTGTCCAAACCAGTTAGCCCTTTACAAAAGTTGCAAGGAGCTGATTCACAGAAGCAGAGTGTTGGGACAAAATTAAGGTATGCTCAACTCGGGCAATACTTTTCTTTATCTCGTATCTTCTATAGATATGGAGTACATGTAGTAAGGTAGTGTGCAAATATCATCTTTTTGTCTAAGAACTTTGTAAAATATAAATCTTTATTGTTTACATTGGACATTTGATAGTATTTATGGATATCTATTTTGATTATGAGCTGCCTGTTATATTTACTGTAGATGGTTTTCCTTGCATTAGCAGTAATCCAATTAGCTCAGGTCCACGGTATGACATCTCATCGTGGGTGTTTAACAGTTCATGTGGTTTATGGATATTTGATGTGCTTTTAGGATCAACTGTTCAAGCTGATGCAGCGGTTAGAGAGCACCACTCCCCACTTCATACGATGTATTAGGCCAAATGGTCAGCATCTTCCGGGATTGTATGACTATGATGTAGTTTTACAGCAGCTTAGGTGCTGTGGAGTACTGGAAGTTGTTAGGATATCAAGGTCAGGATATCCAACTCGGATGACACACCAGCAATTTGCTGAAAGGTAGTTCATGTCTTCCTTATCTTTGAGTCCACTGATATCATGATATTCACAATGATTCTTGTGAACTTTTGTCTACTTTCCTTCAGGTATGGCTTTTTTCTTTTGCGGAATGGTGCATCTCAGGATCCACTCAGTGTTTCAGTCAACATTCTTCAGCACTTCAATGTCCTTCCTGACATGTACCAAGTTGGTTATACAAAGATATTTTTCCGCACGGGACAGGCAATTTCCTTTCTCATTCATATGTTTTTCATTTTAATTTTTATCCACACTTTAGTCCAAGTTTTCTCTTATTTAAGTTAGCTAGTAAATAAGTATTCCAGGATTTGTTGAAGTTAATATTCCTGAGAGGTTATCTTTTAGTTGGATATTCTCGTCTTGTTTACTGGGTTATTGTCGAGGATTTAACTTTTGTTCAAATCCACGGCTAAAGTTCTCTACCATGAATATAATTATGACATATTTTCTTTGCCAGGAAAATAATAAACTTGTTGAGTTAGCAATGCCTTATTTCTTGTTTTTATACTGTTGTGGCATGTGAGATTTGTCTGGCTTGCTAGAATATGAAATCTTGTGGCTTTAAGTGCAAAACATTTGGAAATTATTTTGAATATAAAATGCACTGGTATTGGCTAGAAAAGAACTATAAATTCATATTCACAAGGGCTACATTAGAAAAGCTTCGTTCAACTTATCTTGCCTGGCATTTTGGAACTTCACATTAATATCTATTCAGGTTCATGCCTCAGTGCACTTGTTTCTATTATTTGGCAACAATTGACTCTTTAGGCGTCAGGTTTTCTGAGACTAGTAAGGTTTTGTTTTTGCTCAATCACATGCAATTATCTCTTATTATGGCAAGACCCTCTCCAGTTTATTCACCATGCCAATTGCCAATCTGTCAGATTCTTCATCATCAGGGTTTCCTGTATCCCGATTTGACAGATTTGTTGGCTGGTTACATTGTTAGGGAGTCTCAGGGCATAAATATTGGGGAATAACAGGGCATAAACATTTAACGATCTCATTAGATCAGATAGTACTGTCAGTTATTTTCTCCCCTTGGTTTAAAATTTAAAATGAATCATTACCTTTTCTGAGGAGGTTGTATGGTACCAAGATCAGGGTAGAGAAACTGGTCAAAGTTCTCAATCTTAATTGGCTAAATTGGTAAGTGCTAACATGCACCCTTCTCCTAAGTTCTCTGGTAAAATCGAGTCCTTGTATACAAATTTTCCTTACCAATTCCGGTTATTTCCTTACATGTTGCCTGTCATTGGCTTAACCAATATGCTAGACATCTAGAAAATGCATAATTTCTTTTGGCCTCAAAATGGCGTAACCAACAAGCTAATTTTTCACACATCTTTTCCAGCTTTGCCATGAGAGTCTAAATATGCATTATCTGTAAGCTGGGCAAGGTTTTAATGGCATCAATCTCCTACAAATTTTCCTGAACTAACTACAATTATGTCCTTAACACACTGTTGCTTCTTTTACTTACACAGGGCCTAGGCACCACTAGGCGTTTTTCTTTTTCTAAATTTTAAAAAAAATTCGCTTAGTTATGTTAAGTGTTCAGAAAAATAAAACAATTAAAGAAAATAGAATTCACAGGAAAATATGTAGAAGAAGAAGAAGAAGAAGAAGAAGAAGAAAGATGGAAGAAGCAATAGCTACAACAACTCAGCAGTGGTAGCAACACATAAGAGGAGAAGAGAAATAGCAGTAGAAGAAAGTTGCAGCAGCAACATCAACAACATCAGCAGTAGATGGACTGAACAAGAAGAGGAGAGAAAAAGAAGAAGAAGAATGAAATAGTGGTGGCAGCATCAACATCATCAGTTCCTGCAGCAGCAGAGAAAGAGGAGGAGAAGAAGAACGAGAATAAGAAGAAAGAGGAAAGGGGAATAAAACACATCACACAACAACATACAAGTGCAAAATCTGTAAATCTAAACACAATTTCGTTAAAATAAACAAAAAAAACCCTCAATTGGTCGTCTTCCTTGAGTTGTCGCCATTGAGAGGCATCAAGAGAAAGAGATTGGGCCAAGAAAGAGGGCTACTAGGAATCATTAGCATGCCTCCTTCCTTTGGGGGTTTTATTCTCCCGAAACTAATGGTTAGGTTCGAAGCGGGTCCAACTCGCTTAGCTTTAAAAAAAAAAAAAAAAACTTTAAGAGGTCCGGCAGGCGGAACAGCCCGGCCTGCCTAGGTGGGGGCAAACCCTCTTTGACAGGACTAGGTGCTCACAGCCCCCAGAGGAGGCTGCTTAGGGACCTTAGCGTTGCGAACTAGGGGCCGCCTCTGCCTAGGTAAAGACACCTAGGCCACTTTTTATACCCGTGGCATATGGAAGATACACAATTTAACCAAACCCAAAGTACCACCCCCAAAACAATAGACACAAGCTTGTAGACACAGATAAAGAGAAGAAAAGAAAAGAAAAGAAAATAGAAAGAAAGTACAAGGAAAAGAAAAGGAAAAGAAAAGAAAGGAGTATCCTCCCTCAAAATGGGCCAAAATGGAAACTAATGTCTAGGTTTTCTTTCCAACTTGTTTGGATGTATTGGTTGTCAGAATGTTGTGCTGCAATTGTGCTTCTCGCCTTCTCTTGAACCAATCTCATCAAATATCTTCATAACCTGCAGATTTAGGGTATCTTTCTCTGTTATCTAGTTTTACTAGTTTCTAGTAACTTTTAGATAAGCACAACCAACAATGTTTTGGCAAACCTTATGAAATTAGGTTTTCATACATGCATTTCTTTTAAACTTTTCTCTACCCTCCTGTTATATGGGCATGGCATCTTTACTTGTTTTTTGTATGGCTATCAGCCCGAGACCAACATGTTCCTTATTTTTCTAATCAAGTGTATTTGTTTGCTTCCTTACTTCACAATTGTTCATTTGATTATTAGGGTTTTCTTTTACCTACATGTCTTATGGGTTGCATGTTGGATGTTTTACAGATTGCTTCTCTGGAAGAAATTAGATATCAAACTCTGAAAGGAATTCTCTCTGTTCAGAAGAGTTTTCGTGGTCTTAAAGCCCGTCGTTATTTTCAAGACCTCAGGAGTGGAGTTACCACACTACAGTCGTGTAATGACATAAGAACCAATATCAATATCTGTGTTAACAATTAAGTATTTGTCTCTAAATTCTCAATTTCATTTGCAGTTATCCGTGGCCACCTGGCAAGAAAGCATTTTAATGGTCTTGAAAGTTTGAAAATGTCAAAGACCAACCGTGGGAAAGCTAACAGAGGTTCCGATTTCAAACTGCAAGTATTGGTGGTACGTCATGACATTAAAGTTTTTGACTGAAATCAGTTTCCCCCCATTCTAGTTCCTTCTATGGTAATATGTGGATTACAAAGACCATTCAATTTGATGTGAAGTCAGATCCACCATGATACCAAAAACTACAAGAAAGATGTATACCGTGTCCTCTCCCCCCTCTCCTCTCCCCTCGCTTACTAGCATCGACTGGTAACAAACTTACATTGGCAATGGGATAAACATCTTGGCAGATCATTTATTAATAAATTTATCTTCCTGTTTTTACAGTTGAATGCCATTGCTCTGCCTGTGAAAGTAAAATGGCCTCTGATTATTTTTTTTTTTAAAAATCTTTTTAATTATTTCTATTCAGTGTTAAAATGGGTTCTCTGTTATTTATTTATATTTCCTTTGCTGCACTTTGTGGGTTTTGAGATAGGAGAAATAAAATTGTGCATATAAAAGATATTTTTTTAGGTTTATTTTTCTTGCTTCTAAGGTTTCATGTATGCACATATTTTATGATGGTTTCATGATATATGTTCTGAATGGTAGGATACCAACAAGGAGCAATCCCATGCAGTTGTGGAAGATCTCCAAAGACGAGTTTTGAAGGCAGAAGCTGCATTGAGAATTAAGGAAGAGGAAAATCTTACATTGAAACAGCAAATGCAGCAATATGAGGCAAGATGGTCGGATTATGAGGCGAAAATGAAATCAATGGAAGAGATGTGGAAAAAACAGATGACATCTTTACAGGTAGGTTTCTCTATCAGTTAGTGCTGTCTGTCATCAGTTACCCTTTTTATGGATTCCCCTAGACCTACAAGCCAGAGCTCTATTAGTCTAACCAACCAAAAGTACTCTCAGAGAGCTTGAGAGGAGTCTAAGCATCCTTTTTATTTTTATTTTATTTTTTCTAACATTCCGGTAAACATGGAGATAAATGTAACCAAACCTTTCATTTTCTAGTTCTTGTGTAGTATTTTACAGGAAGTTCTTTACATGATCATCATTAAACAGTGACTCAAGAGACGCAACGCTTTCAACAGATTTCTAATGTTGTTGGCATTGTGTGTGCAGAAGAGTTTAGCTGCAGCCAAAAAGAGCCTTGCTGCCGATGACAAAGCAAGCCAACCAGGAAGAGAGATGTCACCAAATAACCACAATTTTGATTCGGAAGATATGTCTGTTGAATGTCAGACACCTGAAAGCACACCGCCCAAACAACCTCGTTCATCTGCTGCTGTACTACAAGAAACTCTGATAGCACGCGGAATGCAGTTAGCCACATGGTAAAAGAGTTTGAGCAGCAGAGAAAGGTTTTTGAGGATGATGCCAGTTTGCTCGTTGAGGCGAAGTCTGGGCAGTCACTAGCCAACAACATGAATCCACAGGAGGAACTTCAGAAACTGAAGGACCGATTTGCTACTTGGAAGAAGCATTGCAAAGTCAAGTTACAGGAGACAAAAGCGGAGCTTCAAAAGCATGGTAATTTCGGAACAGTTAAAACTGTAAACGGTGGATCACAAGGCACACTAAGAGGCCCAGGCATACGGAGGCAAAGATATCTTGAGCAGAAGCAGGTCGACTACTTTTTCCTCCCTGAAGACTCATTGAAGTTATCTCCATCACGCTTACAGAACATGCGGGACTGTGATTAACTGTGTATAGTTGAGAGGAGGGAGGGGGGGGGGGGGGGGGGAGAGAGAGAGAGAGAGAGAGAGAGAGAGAGAGAGAGAGAGAGAGAGCAGCGGCAGCAGATAGGTGTGTAGTCTAATATATTTGATATGACTCAATGTAAACTTTAGAGGTTACAACATGAGTTAGGACACATATTTTCTGTCATTCTCTGAAATGACATTTATACATGCAATCAAGTCTTGAAATGGAAAAGTTCTATTTTAGCTTAATGTTTCTGGTCATCGTTTTCCCTTTTTATTTCTTTCATTTCTTTTTAACCCAATATATTATCAGTTGATTTATCGAGTTCTCCTGGAGCACGGTGTTGCGATCCAAGGCTTTGGCTTTGGGTTCGATATATTATGCTTAAAAGGAAGAAATTAGAGACTTGTATCATACTTCTCTTGTCAGGGGAACTTATTTGTTTTTGCTATTTGCAGAAATCAACTACTGAAGCAGGTTGTACTACATGGAGAGTATATGGTGTTGGACTGTAGTTGGAAATACATGACTTTACAACTTCTCTTCCATTGGAGGATAAAAGTATGGTGAAACAGAAATCTAGATAGTTCCAGAGGTTTGCGCATTCAGATTCTTTCTTTCTTTCTTTTTTATCGTATTTCCTTCTGTTCTTTATTATTTATATTTGGTGACATGATCAATCTCACAGTGCCGTGGTGGTAAATGGTTCATTTATATTAATGAAGACTAATTAAATATTTTAAATTTGCCGGAACTCGTAGGACTTTGTTTAATCATTTATATTGAAAGCAAGAATGCAGTATTTAGACAAGTGCACTAACAAACATTTCTGTTTAATTATACTCTTTCACCAATTCTCTCCTTTTACCAGGTGATGTATGAGCCCCTGAAACAACAGATATCAAGAAACAACTTCTGTCCTGATTCCTCTAGCAATTCTGTCTCAGACGAGTGTTCATAAACTCGGTTTGATCAATTATCTTAAAACGGACAATGGGGTATTTAGTGAAGTGCACCAAGTCACTAACGTATCTTCCTAACTCATGTATACTCTTTCACTAATTCTATCCTTTTTAGAAGATGTGCGAGTCTGTGACATGAAACCACAGATGTCAATAACTTGTGTATCTAGGATTCTGCACAGATTGGTAGACTGATGTTTTGAAGCCTAAAGACTAATCATCCTTCAACTGGGACAAATGATGCTATTTCCTAGTAATGCTATTTCATCTCATGTTTATCGAGTGCAGAATGTCAACAAGATATCTTTTTTTACAAGAATAGAGGTATTGTATTGTACGAGAAGGAATTTCTTTATAGGATACACTTGAAAGTGATTTAGAAATTAGAGCATGAGAAATAATGGTGAATTGGATGACAGCAAGCGGAACAGAGCTTTCCTTTCTACATTTTAGTTTATTGTTGCTTTTTGGATGTGACAACATCAAGGCTTCTTTAGAGCAAGATTGATATGCATCCGGTTCCTTCCTCTAACCTGGATCTCTGCTCTCTACCAGTTTTCTAATGATCTTGGTTTCCTTCGATGTAAACTGTCTCCAACGCAATTGCATCTTCTGAAGCATTTACTCGTGTTTTTTGTGGTTGTTTGCAGGTTGAACTCCCATGCGAGATAAAATTGAAACAGAACATATAGGATATAGGATTCTTGGCAAGTGTATAAGACAGCATATGTCGTCCCTTCCATCCAGGAGAAGATTATTCAAGAGATGCTTGGCTGAACTGCAAAGTTAGCCTGCCTAAAAGGTTTGCTTGGTGTTTGCCTTCATATATTATATTAGTTCATTTTCATTTCTCGTAGTGAAATATTATGTGGCCAATTTTATGGTCAGAAAACTCAGCAACAGTATAAGTTTAAGTAATAACCTAGAAATAGCATGATTATTGATGGTGTTGTATTCATTAAAGCTTTGTGAAACAGTTTAACGAAATTATGGATTAATTTCGATAAGAGTCACTTGTCCCTTAGATTTGTTTGTTGTCTGAGAACCTCTTGGACTATCAACTCTTAATGACATTTTAAATACTAGGTGGACACAGCTCCAGAAGCTGTTGGCTCTCTGCAGTTTATGGCATTTTACCAAAAGCATGCAAATGCAGAGCTTCCTGTTTTATTGTTTTCTGCAGCATATCAAAAGAATCAAAACGCTTAATGATATATACCTAAATTGCTAAACAAGATCCATGATCACTTTTCAAGCACACTTGACTGTACTTTTGGTGCAACTATACGCATGTTTTATTATAATGTCATGCTCTGCGTAAAAGCACTATCCATCATCGATTCATCATAGTTAAACTTTTCTAGAGTCATACCTTTTCAACTTTCTGTCATAGAAAAACCTCGGACATAGGAATAAACTAACATAAAAATGAAAGATTATTACAGGTACAAACTAACAACAAGATTTAATTCTAATCCCTGATACATGTTTTCTTCCAGTCTAACAAGAAGATCCATCCTGAAGTTCACAATGACAATAATATTCTACAACAAATTCCCTCAAGACCTTTGAGACATAATGCCAAGGATCCAAAGAGTTAAGACCCTGGGACAAATTTGGTGGCATAGACCCAAGCATTGTTAGCAACAGGGTTATCAAGATGGTCCAAGAGATTCTCCAATGGTCCCTTCCCAGTCACAATTGCTTGAACAAAGAATCCAAACATGGAGAACATGGCCAGCCTTCCATTCTTGATCTCCTTCACCTTCAACTCAGCAAATGTAACCGGGTCATCAGCCAGCCCCAGTGGGTCGAAGTACTGACCACCAGGGTACAAATCATTCCCACTTCCAACTCCTGGAAGTCCATTAATACGAAAACCCTCAACTAGACCCATTAGGAGCACTTGGAATCCCAGAACAGCTAGAATGCTTTGGGCATGGACCAAGTTGGGGTTTCCGAGGTAGTCCAGTCCACCCTCAGAGAAGATTTGGGCCCCGGCCTTGAACCAGACTGGCTCTTTGAAGTCAACCTTCACCCATTTTTCGAGCACTTCAGGGGTGATGCACCCGAGTGCACCAAGCATGGCCCATCGGCCGTGGATCACTTCAAGGGCTCTGTTACGAGCAAAAGCCTCCGGGTCGGCAGAGAGCCCAGCAGTGTCCCAGCCATAGTCACGGGAAACTCACCGGTGAGGTAGGATGGGGTTTGAGCTGAGAAGGGCCCCAGATACTTGACTCTGTCTGGCCCGTACCAGAGGTCGTTCCCCTGGTTTATTCAGATAAAACATGAAAATTTAACATGAGATAATAATCAGTAATCCTAAACTTAAAAGCATTTTTAGTTTATCTTATCTGTTAATGTTCAATTCTTGTAGTTTCGATTTTGTTTTATTAAAGTGAAGAATAACCTCTAAAAATTAGTTATTAAAGAGAAAAGGAGTGTCTTAGTATGCAAATACTCTTTTTTTGCTTAAGAACAAGACTTAACCATGGAATATATGACAAATGAACTGTGAAAACAGATTCAACAATTGGAATGTCTATTTCCTTTTATGGAGATTTATACGACTTACATAAAAAATAAAATTTATGAAAAGTAAAATATTTGTTGCTAAAATGTTGTGGCCTCTTTTCTGAATCATCTATCATAGTAAGAACAAAACAATACATCTCTAAGAAAACTTATGATATTCTGAAACCTATATTTTCTAATTATATTTATAGGAATATCTTTCTTCTCTGAAGATGTACAGCTGAAACTTACCATGGTGAACTTCCCATTGCCCATGGAGACTGCATCTCGTAGCGGGTTGGCAGCGGTCGAGGCCCTGGTTTGGCCGAGGAATGGGGTTGGTCTGACAATGGTTGCTGCCATCTTTCTGCCTCTGTGAAAATTGATGGGCTACTGGTCTTCTGTTGAGTTGTGGATTCTCTCTGGGTTGATGGTATGTTATGGAGTGGCAGAGTTGGAGGTGTGGTGGAAAATGTGAGGAGAGTTTCTGAGGTGGAGATCACTGGGTGTTAGTCTGGGCCAATGAGAATGCTCCAAAGGATTTTGGACCAGCTCCAGCTCATATCATCATATCCAACTGTTATCTTCTCATCTAGCCCATTCAAGAGTTTTCTGGATGCATCCCTGTCACGTCTTGCTTTCCACTGTAGCGAGATAAGCGCATGACTTGGGCCGGCGACACGCTCAATAGAACATGCTAAGCCTTTAACTTGCAAATTATGTCATTTTTTTTCCTATCTGATACATATAGATATCGAGTCCAAATAGAGTACATGTATATGAAACAAACTAATTAAAGATTTATTCATCTAATGAAGTGCACAAAAACCAAATAACCGGGTACAAATCCCAATACAAAGAAATGAGTCAAAACTCTTCTCTTTATTCGTACATCCATGAAGACCATAACTAAAAGCAATATCTAAGTTTTCTACTTAGCTCCAGCTGGCTCCTCGTGGACTCTTTGCTCTCAGTCAGTGTCTCAAGTATTCTCCGCTAGTTAGGGTAAGCAAATCCCGAGGAGTCAGAATCTCCTGACAGGTACAAACAAAGAAAAATAAATATGCAGTATGTATATAGCACACAGATTATATGAAAAAGAAAATGACATGCAATATGTAATTAATGATACTTATTTTCATTAACGAAACCATGTATCTGTAGCATGAGTTTATTACTGAAATCAGTCATATAATATCCAAGTCATGATAATAAACAAGCATTCACCAAGCATAAGTATAGCCATAGCATAGAGTAAGTCAAGTAAACAAGTATAGCTAAACAATCAATCAGTATTAATCATCACAAGAACACAGCTACAAGGTTAATTATAAATTATAAAGATGTTCGTATGGGTTATTAATTAGGTGAGACTACCCAACTCCCACGTGCAGTAAACATACCTCATCTTACGCGTACTAGGCATGCCAATTGGGTCTTAAGACGCGAAAATGACTGCGTCCCATACCACAGTCTATTCTCGCATACCACTCAATGATTATCATTGTTTGAAAATTGCCAGTGAAAAAAGCGTCCGTGTACCCCAGCGGAAAACTATGCCAGGAGTAATATAGTATAATAGTATATAATTAGAATGAGCTCATCAATGACCATGTCACAAAGTGACATCACCATGTAAAATAAATAGCACCATACCTTATACACATGTAGAGATACTCAAGGTACATTTTCTCAATTTTCAGTAACAATTTCCCTCATATTAGCCCCGTGTCTTGTCGTTTTTGCAACCAATTTTATTATAGAGTATGAATATCCTTACGTGAAACAAATACCAAGAACAATCATACCTCCATGTCCTTATCAAGCCATATAATCACCATGTATCACTATTCAAGTAATTCCAAGTATATTTCACACAAGCGTTTATCGATGTCATTTAAACTTTCGTGTTATATTCATATTCATGTTCATGTGTTCATGTTCAAAATGTTCATGTGTGATTCCTTTTTCATAGTGTCTTTTTACGTGAATAAGATCAATCATGTCTGTTATTTGTCATCATGTAGCATTTTATTTAAGCATGGTCCATACGAGTAATTAACTTGAGATATTATCAATAACATGCGTGAAATTCAGTAGCAAACAATAACATATCTCAATTTATCTATAATCAAATTCAGGATTTAAGTTTAGAGATTAGAAATCTAATTTAATAAAGATTATGATTTGGGTAATCTAAATATCAACTTCTACAAATTTTTATATGCATCAGTGTTATGTTGAATGCAATTATTAAAAGTGAGTATACATTTTCAAGTTGATGGAGTTGTAAGGGTTCATCAGCTAAGGCATTTTCTAAATTTTTTTAAAAAATAACTTTGCAGGAAAGTGAATATAAATAAATTATTCATAATATACACATATAATACTATGTTATCATCAAGTTTCATGCTAATTGGAGTTATAGAGTGTGAAAAATAATTTCTAAATTTGGTACATGTGACAGAGATCAGAACAGAATTTCAGTCCCAAGAAACAGAATTAAATTCAAGATTTCATCTAACAAATTAAATCAAGTTTCAATGAAATTTTATGGACATATTGTAAACTTGTTATACTACATCTTATAAAAATTTGAGATTATTTGGGATTATCATTTAGGAGTTATGATTTTTCCAAATCAAGGATGTATGATAGAATTTTAGTTCAAAGACTCCGAATTCGGATCAAGGTTTCATCCATCAAATAAGGTCGGATTTTAATGAAATTTTATGAGCATATTCTAAACTTATTAATCATATCATTTCAAAATTTTAATCCTTTTGAACTTATGGTTTAAGAGATAGGATTTTTTTTTCATATTTATAGTTCAACAAGAACAAAATTACAAAACGCAGTGGAGTTAAAAAATATAAGAATTACATTATGACCATTCAAACATAATTTTAAAAATAAGACTACATGAACATTTGTTTTAATTTTATTACATAAAATAAATATCAGATCTAGTAATATGTTTTTTGGCAATCGAGTAGCAATTAATGAACATAAATCAACTTAAAAAAAAAGTTTTTGCCACTAATTGATCATAATAAATTTCTCATGCATGATTATAATTCTAAAATAAGTAAATTAACCAATAGAATAAATCATGTAAGAGAGTCATAGGAATGATTTTATTGGATTTAACATCAAAGAAAGAAAGGGGTTCTAGGTACTTGCTTTTTTAATGATTAAGATCCAACTCTTGATCTAGCTTGGTGAATCCTCATGATTCCTTCTCCCTCCTAAAGTATATTAATTTTTTTTTTAGGGGTTTTATGGATTAATTTTGAATTTATTTATAGATAGTCATATAAGATGAGTTTGATTATGTTTTTTTAGTATTTAGGTTAAGTTTGAAATGAATTTAGCTAGGATTTAGCTAAACCCACAAATTTGAATGTTTATTTATTAGTTTGAATTTGATTTGGATGTGTTTTTGAATAAGGCGAAATTTTGAACAAATTTAAAAAATTAATTTTCTTTTATTTTTATGTATTCATGAATTTAAAAGAATAAGGAGTTAAGAAAAAGACTTCTATTTGGATTTGATTTTTATTGGGTTTTGGTATGAAAATCTAAATCTTATTGGATAGTAATTTAAGTTATGGGGTTTGTGTCAAAATATCTACTATTACTAAAATATTTTTTATTCCTAATATTATCTTTCTATTTATTTATTTATTAATTCCTCTTAATATCACTTAGTTTTAAGATATTACAATCCCTCTCTTGTGTCTGATGAGGATCAGACGGTTCTTAGCTGCGGGCACAGAATCGGTGCACGAATCTTAAAGCTGTGTTCAACAAATAATTCCATTTCTGTAAGAACCATGTGGATCTTTTTAAGACAAATTCATGATAATTTAGAGGTGGCTCTAATAATGTTGGTTAATCATCAAAATTTTGACCTTGTTCTTCTGCTGCTTTTGCCTGGGAGAACTGCACCTTGGATGCAACTACATGGAATAAGGCATCAAACTGGCATATTCATTTTTTCGCACAATTATCTTTTCTTGGACTAAAAGCGTACAAGATAGTATGAGCGAGATTTAGACTCCAGACTTCTTGTACAACTTGAAACGATCTCGAGAACCTTTGTCGTAGGGCTACTGTATTGTATGTTCCTAAAGTGACGGGAACAATAGAGTGTCTGATAACAAAAATAACATGAGTCAAACCTTACTGTAAACATCATAATGTGTTGGGAAGAAACCATTAGAATCTTCTGAAGCATCACACATACTGTAATCTTTGCATTGGATGGTACTTTCTTCAGAAAATTCAGCTGCATGGCAGAACTATAATTCGACCAGAATGGAACATCCATTTCTTGTGCAGCAACCAAAATCACGTGTTCGAGTACTGCAGATCAATCTCATTCTTGGAACTCTTGAAGTTATCATCTTTATGACCTTGACACTGCAAAAATCACACGAGAGAGGAGGCTCTTCTGATGGCACCCTCAAGAACATCTTAACGAAGGATTTTTAGTACCTTTGGTAGCTGCAATTCATATGGAAAACTTAGAGACACGCGTTTTATGCCATATCTTGACAATATAGAGATGAGAAGGGAACCAACTTGTGTGAAAATCTTCTCACAGTTTGGGACAGTGACATTTCCTGAAGAAGCCGAAGATGTCAGAGAGATTGGTTTCCGTCATCAAGTCCATTGGAAGCTGCAGTTCTTGCAGATTACCGAGCACGATTGGCCTGGATTGCTTTGATACAGCAATTTGTTAACAAGAACAGGATTTTTTTTTTCATGAAATGGAATTTAAGCGCAATATAACGATATCTTTTAAGAAAATAAAACATCAAATTGATTACCTGAACTGCTCTGCTACAGAGAGTGAGAACCCTAACATGGGCTAAATTTCCAATGATCTTTACCCAATTTGCCTGGCACATTCCAGGCTCCTGACCCACTGAACTCATCAGAGCATGTAAGAGCGAAGAAAATTCTCCAAACACATACTTCTTCAGAAATTCACCGCTGAAGTGGAACGGACGCAGATTTGGCGCGAAGATTTCAATCTCACAGGCTTTCCAACAGTTGACAACTACCAAACTCTTGAGCCTCTATCCAGAGACCTTAATTGATCTCAGCTCAGGGCATTGCCTGAGATCGAACCTCTCGAGGAACAGGCAACTGGCAGTGACATTCACAACCATTTTATCCCTGACATTAACATATTTCAAGCTTACTGTTTCCAGATATCTGAGCCTTCTGAAATCCAAAGACAGTTTAAACTCACAGTAGTTAAAACTGAGGACAGTCAGCGAGTCTCCATGTAGCAAACAATTCAGCATCTGAAAAGCCTCTCCTTGCCCAAACCCCTGACAGAAGTCCAGGTGAAGTTCTTAGATGATTGCATACTCTATCCAGTTCGCTGTATTGGACTGATACAGGTTACCTGGATTGAAGAAAAGGCGAAAGATCTCCACCTTCTTGTTACCTCTGAGTTTCAGATTCTCTTCGACACTGCTGACAAATTCCTCTGCAGATAGTCCTCGACCGAGTTCTTCACCGGAGATGAGAGTGGCCATACGAGGCCAGCGGTTAACTCCAAAGATCTCTCCACGGCCAAGAGAGAACGCCAGTCCTTATCGCAGACTTGCGAGGGAGGAGGGAGGGGGAGAATTTGTAGCCTAATGGTGTCTGGCAATTCGCTTATCCTGTCAAGGGCTCTCACCAGCTTCCTTGTATCTGAGAACAGGCACAAGTAGCAACATGACCAAACTCTACATAAAGTTTGTTTACTAATAAAAGAATTTCAGGCAAAAAAGTTGATCCTGCATCAAAAATGATTGTGGCTAAGGCATTGGGCAATATTGAGACATGTCATGATCAACAAATCAGTGGTCTGAATCCTGGTTTGTGGAGAATTGATCATTATCATGGGCCAGTCTACTAAGCTACCAACAACCTCGAAGGACGAAGACAAATTTCGGGCGATTATATTAAGAAGATGGGGGGCCATTAGAGGGCAGAGATAATTGTAATGTGTGGCAATAACTTTGCCAACACATCAGATGCGAAGATATTTTACAGGTAGGACTGAAAGTTGAAGTATAATTTAACATAAACATGCAGCAATCTCTGGGACAAGCAGTTTGTTTAGTTTGGCAAAACAATGGGCAGGCATTGATTGATATTGGGTTCTAAAAGGAGGAAAAAAAAAAAAAAAAATTAAAAACACGCCGTTGCCGGGGATCGAACCCGGGTCACCCGCGTGACAGGCGGGAATACTCACCACTATACTACAACGACATTTGTGTGCGTTACAATATTTTATTTCTCTCCATTTTTATTTTGCATGCTGGCTTTTTCTTTGTATATACATAGGAATTTTCACGGACAAGGTACAAATACACAAATACACACACAGGACTGTAAAAATACTACAATAATAATTAATTTCCGAGAGCTTCTTCTCCGATTTTGCACTGAATGCACATGCTATTTTTATATGCAAATCAATGTGTCGCATTTTCATATGCTCTTTGAATATGCTGCACCATAATTTTCCTCTGTATGATGTGTTGCTAATGTATCACACGAGTAAAACCATGTGATTTTCCATGGCAAAATTACTCCAAGTGAATCCTTCAGGAAATGATGCTCTCCAATCTGTAACCCGTAAGCGATATTTTAAACATATATGTTTATATTTTCGCCTTCTTGCAAATGTACTGATCTTCACTCATGAGTCTGTTAAAATCTCCAGATTAATTTACCATGTTCTCTAACTTAAATCAACTTGTGTTTTTGGCTTGTGAATTATCTTCTAATATCCCAATTCTGGCTACGTGCTCCTTAAAAAATTTCCGTCACTGAAATGTTACGATGCTGCTGTGACGATCTCAATTGAACAAGATGACACCTTAAGCTTTCCTCTTCAATCTGTCAAAATATAACACAAGCCAATTAAACATTTTAGCTCAAACTCGACATTGGCAATGGCAAGGTATGTAATCCTAATTATAGTGATAGCGGAAGAAATGATCGCTTAATTTACCTGTAGAGCAGCAACCTCTCCCAGCATCACAAGACATTCTTCTAACAGGGTTTTTTCTTCCGCGACTACCTGAGCAAGCTCTGAAAGTAATGGGACTGTATTTTTCGCCTGTTGACAGAATATCGTCAGAATTTATATGTTTCCTCTACCGACATTCTATGCATACATTTAAGAGAATTGGCAAGACAGAGAAGTTGATGCTATAAATTTTGCAGAAACTTTACATATTACTGGTGATAGATGCTTACCGCTGAAGCATATGCGCCTAATGTGGACTTGATTGTTGCAGTTAGATTAGTTGCTTGCCGAAGCCTAATGGATAGAAGCTGATGGTCTGCCTGCAGATGGACAACTTGCAGGTTAGCATAAAAATTGGTTACACAAATGTGTATCATGACACATTAATGGCGGTACCTTGGCTCGATCAACAAGAGGTAGCCTGCATACTGCTGCTTGCAAGCAATTCTGGGTGGTAGAAAGAGATGATGTGTGCTGTCTCTCTATATCTCCCCAATCTTCCAATGATTTCATCTGGTTGGACAAAAAAAAAAAAAAAATGAATCTAACAAATGACTAATAGGTACCATCTCGATTAAATGGAATCATTCGAACACTGCTGTTAAGCTGAATACATTGTTTGATTGATCAGTAATGAGCACAAGTGTGCATGAAGCATAGGCCTTTACTGTTCTTAAGGTCCTAATGTCATCAAGGGGTTTTGACAGAACACAGTAACCCAGAAAGCTCTTTATTCGTGATTATCAGTTATCAACGTAAAGTTTTAACAGAGTGATAACTGATTCTAGTTTGAATATTTGTGTGTATACAAACACAAATGCATTGTGCAAGTCTAGTTAACAATGCTTTATATTACATCTTTGCTTTGATATGTCCGGAATACATTATAAATTATTGAAAAATCATGCCGACATGAAGCAAAAATGCAGCAAGTATCCAAGCATCCAAGTATTCAATATTGTACCAGATATGACACCTCCTTTAACAAAGTATCCATGCAAAATTGGTCATGGCCAAGAACAAGAAATTTTTTCTTATTTTCTTATTTTCTTTCAAATTGAGATATCTTTTCTACAACTTAATACTTCATAATACTGACCTGCCAAACTAGCAGGCTGTTGAGCTTAAGGTTTAACTTCTCCCTCTCAAGCTGCATCATCTTCTGCAACACTGAAGCCTGAAGTTTCGCAATTTCCGCCCACACGCTCATCAATGTACACTGCACCAGCAAACAGAAAAAATAAGGCAACGACCATGAATTGCGTTTCAACTTAAATTTAGTCAAGTAAACAAGTACGATGAAATACCTCAACAGCACTTGTCTTGGTCTGATTTACACTGTTTGATTTTGCATTCACATACCTCCACTGAATCAAACAATTATGCAGCATCCTAAACTGGTGGCCTACATCTCCGACCGCCAACACAGGTGACGAAGGCCTCAGCTTGTTGGATGTCGAACCCGATTTCCTTCTAAATAGATCCAACCCGATACTAATAATATTTCCCACTTTCTTCGTCTTCTCAGGGCTCACTGGCCGGAGACTCGAAAATGACCTCAATGGTGTTGCTCCTCCATCTGTTGCCACTGCCATTGGCGGTGGCACAGGTGGAGAATTCGACCGCCTTCCCGGAGAAAGTGCCCACGGGCTCACACCCAGTGTGTTACCAGTTAACGAACTAGTCCTCCGAATTGCTGTAGCCATAGCCAGCTTGGCTACCGGCATCCTGTCCACTGACTTTGGGCCAGAATCTCTGCTTCTAGCCCGAGGAATCTTCAGACTCATCCCCTTGGTACTGTCACTCCGGTCAGACTCCGAGCTGGGAAAGTCTACGGCGAAGTCAGTTGCTTTTCTCCGGTTTGCAAATACATTCTCATCGACCGACATTCGACCGGGCAGTATGGAAGGGGATGAATCGGGCTTGGAGGAAGATTTGGGGAACTTGAGTTTGCCAATGTAACGCATTGAACTGCCGAAAGGGCGGTTTTCCTTGGATATCTTCCTTCCCTGCTCTTCTTCCTTCTTCTCTTCGAAGCGGCTGAATTCCGAGCAGCTGCGCATGCGGGAAAGGGACTGCGGTCCAGCGGCAGAGGAGGAGGGTGCCGACTTGTCGCTGCAGCCTTTTCGGTCCAAGAATCCAGACAGGCCGTCTTCGCCGAGATAATCCGCGAGTGAATTGCTGGAGTTCTTTGATGCCGAGGAAGAGGAAGGCCATCGGCTGCGGAGAAGAGTGTCGTCGTTGGACGATTGGCGAGGGGGTTCGGCAACAGAGGATTTGCGGCTGCGGAGAGGGGAGAGGCCGAGGCGTGAGGAGACAGCAGCGGGGTCGATGAGGGGGGAGCGGGAGGCTGCAGGCAGGCGGCGGGAATGCGTTTGTTGTCCATTTGGCTACGCAGATGCGGTGCTACTGTGGGAAGAAGAAGAAAGAAGCTGGGGAAATGAAGAAGATTCAAAGCATATAGGTGGCGCCATATAGAGAGACAATTTGTTAGCCGGCAACTTCATGTCATTTTGTATTTGACTGAAATTGCCATTTGGGTCGGATTCATCACTAATCATAATAGTAATCGATGATTGAAAGTGATTTTAGTTATGGGAAAAGAGTTCATTTTGGAAACATGCCAAATTTTAGTTTGATGAGACTGACCGAGTCAAGAAGAACACATGAGATGGAGAGTGGACAGAGGGGAAGAAGATCAAGAGAAGAGGAACCAAACCTTCCCTGCTCGCCGGCAAACACAGCAGTTGCAGCTTGTACCACAAATAGTTCGCCACGTGGTGGAAGCGAGGAGGCTGCCGGCTGTCGAGTTCTCTGAGGATTGCATTTCCCCTGATAGGCCCCAAAATCATCTGTGGCGAAAAGATTACATACAGATGAGAAGCAGCTTCTCCTTGCAGCTTTTAGTTTTTTTTTTTTTCAGTCCACAGTTCACACCAGCTTTCATCTCTCCCTCTTGGGAGTCTTAACTCCATGAAATGAGAATATTTTCAACAAATATTCACGGGAGAATTGACGAGATAACTCGCCTGACAGTTGTCTCTGTTGGGGCTCAGATATGAAAGTTATAACACAGGATATCTGTTGAAATGTGGTTACAAATAACTAGAAAAGGTCGTCCAATTCTCGTATGTCCAAAGAATCTGACACAAGATAGATATACATATACATTCGACAAACAAACACGAAACGAAACTATTGAGTAACAAACCTGTAGCCTGTCTCAATTTTAGTCACAAAATTTCTTTTCTCTTCATCTATGTCGGGAAACTAACGAATATTTTGTTACAACAAGCTTTTCTCAGCTTCCTCTCAATTTCATTGATACCTCACAAGGCAAACCCCCCCACCTCGGGCATTCATAATATTAGCCTCATCTATACCTGTTCCTCCCTCAACTGAAAATAACACAACAAAACCGGAGCTTCTAACCTTCTCCCTGACTCTGCTGTATTTTCTACATGTAACCTTCAACATGTTCACGGGTTCCTGTTTACCCCGCAATTTCTCTGCAATGACCCGTGGCGCTGAACAATTTTCACGGCCTTCGTGCCCCTACAAGAATACAATCTTGTACACCAAAAGATACAGATGGCCTTTCTCAACAACTGCTGCTAAAACTAGCCATAAATAACTTTTTAGGCTATAGTATCAGCAAAAGGCCTCATCATGCTGCCAGCATCAGCCATTGGCGATGGCTCCTCCTCCCGCTCTGGCTGGATGTTCAAATCAATCTGAGCCTTCAGAGGTGATGGCAACATTATCCTCTTCTCAGGATCATCATCAACCTCACCCTCATTAAACACTGCTGGACTTTGGGGGAGGAACCACTATTGAACTTTCCCATTAGCGGAAGAGGGTCACTACCCGGAAGGATGTCTGGTGACTGAGCAAGTGGCTGCTTCTTACGGGCAGCAACAGCACCAACAATCTCTGCTTCTTTCTCTGACTGACGCTTCTCACGCCGCAGCATAAGGGTACGAAACCGACGTTTTACAGTGAGGCAGACATTGCAAGTGCATGTCTGCTTGTGCTTGGGGCCTTTACCACTTGGGGGCTGGATGCAGACAATGCACGTGCAACCGGGCCGATGGCGTGGATGCTTTGTAGTGGGCTGAGAAGATGCAGGGAGGGTTTCCCCCTCCCCAAGTATCGCGAGGTTGGCAAGTGTATCAAGGCCATCTGATACTTCAAAGTTGTCATTATTTTCCACTTTTACCCTGGACCTCCTTGAACCTGCCCAGAAAGAGACATGATATCATGGGAAGTCAGAAATTGAAAAGAGTGTCGGATAATCAATCAACAAGCATTCTTTGCTTGTAATTTGACAGGTTCAAATGCCTAAGCTTCTAGGAGAATCTGGATTCAAATTTCATCCAAAATTACCAACATAGTGATGCTTATATGTCTAACATATGTGAGGGCTATAAATGTATCTCTTTCCTTTTTCCTTCCTCTATTCCAGCCAAAATACAATTTTTTTTTTTCATAAAAAGTTCTTTTATTTTCCTTGTGTGCAAATTGGTGGCTTGTAAGGAGGGGAAGGAGAGCTAAAACCCTCCCATGTAAAGGCAGCAACTTTTTCCCCCTGCTAGACTCCTCTGGTAATGCTGATGTGTGTATTAAATGAATATTTAGTTGAGCCTATTGGCTATGTGGCACTTGTATGGCAACACATACATTGGTACATGAATTTCAGTGCACGGATTAGTTGTGAATACTTATTTAATATAAATAAATTATATATACACAAAGCAAAAAAGAAGTAAATTCAAAAAAAAAAAAATAGTTCTTTAGTAAAAAAAAATACTAAAAGAATAGTTTTATTAAAGATGTAGATCTCCAGAAAGGGTAATGTTAAGAGATAGCATTACTTCATTATGTCGTAGCAGATTTTTAGGTTCATGGGTTTCTCAATGCAAACTGAAAGAAAGATTTAAGCCAGGACCAATTTAAGCTACTTGCATCCATTTATTTTCCCTTTTTTTCTTTTGTTTTTCTTTTTCTTTGAGAAAAGATATTTTTCACATTGAAGTTGGGCCAGCTGTCAGAAAATGTTGCCAACATGTAGGTTTTAAAATTTAATATATTATCCAGTGCACACAATCAAAATACAAAAAGAGAAGGTATTTTAATGGTTACTTGAATAGCATTAATATGAAATCAAGAATACTTTTATAGTATATGTCCAAACGTCTACAGATAGAAAAATTCAGATGCAGAAATTGTTATGCTTCCCATGTTTGTTAAGATATAGTATGCCTGTGGTCAGAAGCATATTTATATTATCCATCCCAATATATAATGCTACTATGCTAGTCAGTGTCTTCATTTGCTGGTTCTGGCGTCCAGTTCCACTTGCCCGTTGTAACAGACTGGCAAATTAAGATATCCTAATTAATTTATTAATATGGTAAAAGAATCACAGACTGGATTAACCGTGAAGGAAAAAGATTTACACCAAGCTGTTCTCATACCGGCTTTAGGAGGAAGTATATCTGTTAGCTCCATACTTGTTTCCTGCGCAGATGAACATGAAGACCTATGAAGGTACAAAGACAAAGAAACATGAGATATCACGAATTAAGTGGAAACATTATCCAGTGCTACCTTTATAATAATAATAAAAAATTATCCTAATAATTTGGGTAGTTAAACTATTAAGTTTTATCTGATGGTCAGTAGAAAAATTATGGTAAATCCTTCTGTCAAACCTTATTAAGTTTTGCTCCTTAACTGACCCAAATTTGACGGCAAAAGGCTTGGATTACGATAACGATGATGATACATCAACAGGATGGCACCAGATGAATTATATTCAGATGAACTAAAGAACTAGTATAGGAATCATTCAGTTAAAAACGTTATCCAGCTTCACACATGGTATTCCATATACATTTTCCAAATGTTGAAACCTCTCAAGATCTTTAACATGATAGAAACTGTTGACTAAAATAACATGGCATTCATAGAGAATTATCTAACCTCTCTACACTGTAACCTTTCACACCATGCATTTGTTTACTTTGGCCCTTTGGCTTTATTTGTGTCCCACATTTGAAGGTCA